>BMAO01001864.1:0-155477 GCA_019973975.1 Trichonephila clavata
CATTTCTGCAAATCCATGCTTTATACCTTGATATTTTGGATTAAAATAAATGTTTATCTCAACCAAAGTTGTACTAAAAAATATGAGGAAATTAGTGAGGAACTTTCGTTATTTATAGAACTTTAGTCAATTAACAAGGACGACACCGAAATTAAGGAACGATGACCTAGTCAGCCTTAGCAGTTTTCTAGTAATGCAAAAATAAACTCTAAAATCAGTGGAGTTACAGTCTAGGAGGGTCAGGTCTAATGTGCTCATGTCAGTTTTCATAACCTTAGCACTGGCCAGGTGGTCAGTCTGACGCGAAATCCCGTGTTTTGTTCCAAGCAAGTTTGGTGCTCATTTATCGATACGCTGATGGGATGAACGGCTGAGTCAACCTTACCAGCCCGAGGTTTGAACTCTGGACCTGTGGCGTGAAGGAGTGATACGCTACCAGAGCCACTAACACTTATTGAAGATATTTGGATTGAAGTGAAGCAATATGACAACTATTGCGACGGACTCGTAATTTTGAACCACGATCACCTGATCTGACACCCTTCTCTCCGAACTACCACACTATGTTAATGGGAAGAGTTTCAGCCACGACAGTTTTAACGTGAGGTGGGTCTTCAGTTACACTAGAGCTCGAATCCGAGACTCGACAGCATCGAACAATATTTGAAAGCACTTGGTTCGAACCCACTACTTGTCGATTATCTGTAGCTATAACTGTACCAAGGCTCCTAAAACGATTAATTGTCTATTTATTTTTATTTTTGAACTTTAAGTGTTCTGTATCATAAAAGGGTATATTCATGCCTTGAGACCGCAAGAACTATAAACCCTGACGAATTTTTATTATATAATTATTTCATGTTTCGTTATTAAAAACTTCCCCCAGTTACGATTATTTTTCAACCAAAATTTTAAATCTAGGGTCTCATAAACTTCCTTATTTCCTTATAAAAGATTGCTTGCTGTATTGCACAAACAAAAGATTTCTCACTTGCTTGAAGTAAGAATTTCATTACTAAAAAAATTAATGTTTTAATGAAACACTCTGCAGTTAATAGCGAGGTACATTACATGAGGTACAATTCATGCTCAGCAAAATTTTATTATTCCTGAACACTTTAAAATTATTATTTTTTATTTACAATGGGGGCTGACTGTGGTTTGGTATATTACCATTGTGAACCAAGTTCATTTCCGGGAGCTAGTATCTCTTTTTAGTGCGGCATCATATTGGGTAAATACCAATCATCGCAATGTAATGTTTGATGCCCAGTTTCCTTCCCAGATGGAGGCACTTGAGCTCTAAGGTGCAAAAATGCTGCTAGGAATTTAATTTTGCCGAGAGCACCCAAGGCAAACAGGCACTCCAGTGATCTTTAACATGCTGGCATAATCATACGTAAGGGACGCAGTCAATTTTCTGCATCATGAAAATCCATAAACTTGGGCCGGAGTCGAGCCCGCAAACATGGGCGCACAAGACCTGCGGTAAACCAACTACGACATCCGGCCGGCACTCTAAAATTATCTAACATTCCATTTTTCAAAGTTATTATCCTAAAAAATCTCCTTTTTAAACACATACTATAAATAGTACTCTATTTGTACAGTGACGAAAAAATAGAAATATTTCTTCAGAAATTATAATATTTCATTGTAGATTAGGTTTTTTATAAGATATTTTAATTGATGCTGAATTTTTAATATTACATTAATAATAGTAAGATACTGAAGCCTGCTCACAAGAAAAAAAAAAAAAAACATGTAAAAAATAAAAAGAAATTATATAAATAAAAAATATTAGAGTCACTTTAATTAATTTACAACTACTTGAAAACTAACGCGTTAATTTAAAGTTGAAATAATTAAAAATTGCATCAATAGGTGATAGTATTTGTTTCAAATGTCGAATAATCTGAATTTATGAATGAAACCATGGAAGTATTCTTGTATTTTTCTTAAAACTACTATCGTGATGTTTACTATCTTTAACTCCAAAACTTCATCTCATATTTTGATATACCAGAGTTATCACATTTCATATCATAAATATTTTTTTTTGAAAAGTATTCTATTTAGTTCGCTTTTTATGTTATTTGCATTACTCAGTTTGAATTATTTATTTATTTTCATCAAATTTTAACAATACTACTTTATACATTTTACTTATAGTTTCTTCATAGTTCTCTGGATTTTATAATAATTCTATCAACTTCGCCTTCTTATTGGTATGAATATAAGCTTAACAAGTTTGTTTATCTGTCATAATTTATTATAGAACTAAACAAACAAAATAAGGTAAATAAATAAAGGAAAAGTAACAAAACAAAATTACGAAACAAATGAAGTAACTAAAATAAATAAGTTATAAAGACAAACAAGTACATTACGAAATTAAACAATTAATAAAAACAAAAACAATTGAAGTTATAAATAACATCATGAAAAACAAAATCAAATCAATGAAGTTACAGAATAATGGGAATGTAGTTTTTATTTCAAACAAGCTGAAAAATTTAGGAGGCCAGTTTAATTTTAAAAGCATGCAGTTTAATCTTCAGGCATTTTCTCTCGTTCGTAAATCTTGAACAAAAATGATAAGATGTTCAAACACTTTGCTCACCATCAACATTGCAGTCACAAGGTTTGGACGAGAACAGTGTTTTTTTTCTTCTTTTTTCTTTTTTTTCTTTCTATTTCACTACACATAATTTTCACTAAGAATTCGCACCACAAATTAAATGGCAGGAACCTCATTTCAAGAATTTATTCGAGCGTTCTCTATACAACTTTTTTCTCGCATAAAGTTTACACACTCACTGAACACTATACACACTAGCGAACTCCGCGACAAATATTCACTTGTTACTTTAGAGCGTCACAAGAAATTATTTGTCAACGCTGAACACACAGATTAAATCTGGTGAGGTATATTTTTAAATTTACTTGACCATTAAAGAATTAGGGGATTTTAAAATATGTAAAAAAATATATAAAAGAAGATCTTTGCGGACTGGTCGGATAAAATGTTTTTTTTTCCAGAAAATAGTGATTCCAAAATTCCAGTACAGCCACGAACCAAAAGCAAAAGACACCAGGATATTTGGCTCCTTAAGAATTTTTATTTATAAAATTTCCGCAAGAACATTATTGCAATACAAATATTTTGTAGTTTCTAAGGAAGAAAGTGAATTCGAAACAAATAAATTATTTAAAAAAGCACCTTATTCTGCATGATCCATTTTATGCGAGGAAAAGCAAACAGCAATAAGGAATTTTTGCGATTTCTCTCTCCAAGATTCGGCAACAGTGCTCGAATCTAAGACTGATGAGGGGTTGTCGGCAATACTTCTGTACAACGTGTCACTCGTCTTTCCGCATAGTCGTTGGAGTGTAGGAGACCACTCATATGGCAGTTTCATTGTCCATCTGCACCAAAACCGACGCTGGAACGTCACTGAGAAATGGAACGCGAAGCGTTCCTCCACCCATATCGAAGATGTGAATGTGGCCTTATATGAGGGCCTTGATGAAAGAGCGTGTCGTGATTGGATATAGGATGTGGCAAGGAGGCGTGTCTAGTGGAGTGCTTCAGAGGCAACCGAGTTTGGTGGGAAAAAGTCCTGCAGTGAGAGGAGTAGCCTGGATGCCATTGGCTGAACATTCCCTGCGAGTTCTGCCCAAGAAGGGCAATGATTAGCTTTTTGTTTGCGGGAGTGTGAACCTGCGCTGGATACTAGCCATCCCTTCCATTGCTATATCCTCAACGACGACGACCCTCAGTGGTTGAGGTTGACAGAATACTCGACCTCTCGTCGTTACATAAAAAAGTTCTTCCAAGTTGGAAGCGCTTTATCCATTCGGGGTTCTTGCTTCACGATGAACAGTTGTCACCATACTGCGCTTGGATGTGATTAATAATTTCCACAGGTTTCACACCTTCTGCAAACAAAAAGCAAATCACTGACCTCCTTTCCTCCTTGGTTCATATTGACAATGAAGCTGCCATGTTTAACGGTCTGCTACTCTAAAACACCTACGAGTGACACGTTGTATAGAAGTGTCACCGACTATCCCTCATTCAGCGCTGGATACTAGCGCTGTTGCCAAACCTTGGAAAGAGAATTTGCAAAAGTTCCTTTACTTTTTGTTTATTTCTGTAGTATGGCCGATACTTAAAAGTTCAGCAATAAAAAACAGTACATTCATTATGAATTCTGGATTGGTGATGTTCAATCTCATTATTATGTCAAAAAAAAGAAATGTTCGTTCTGAAGTAGAATTTAAATGAGTTATTTTTAAGTAGGAATAACTTGACAGTTATTCTCTCTGCAAAAATAAAGACTGAGATAAATATAACCGTACTTCATATTTCCTCTTTTTATACTTCAGGGAACGAGCTTTTATTGAGTGTCTTAAGTGTTCATAAGTTTCTTACTTAAAGAGTTTTCTTAAGTACATATTTACTTGGTAGAAAAGTAGTAGTAGAAATTCTCACAGAACTTACTTGTATATTTTCTTGTATTTTATATTTTTATATCCACATGTATACATCGTTAGTTTTTATATTTACAGAAACTTTATTATTTATTTAACATGCGCAAGATAAAAGGAATCCATTTTTATCAAAAACTTTGTTGTATTTACTCGGTTTTTGCATTTCAAAAATAAACTAACTAAACTTTTTATTCTAATTTTTCCTCTAAGTTTGTAACAAATGCTTGAAATTGTTGTAGACATTTAAGTAGTCTATTTTTATAACTTTATCGTCGTATAAAAGAAACCCTATTTTCAAAAATTTTTTCTTAGAATTAAAAAATCATAACCAAATTTAATTTAATCTCAAAGTTTTGATTTTTATCTAGGAAATACTTTATTTTGCAATAAATTTTTAAAATAGCAAACTTTCTGATATATTTAAATAGCCTTTGTTTTAAAAAAAAATTGATCATGATCATACATAACAGATATTCTTGGAACAGGAAGTCAACATTTATTGAACGTAATCTACATAGAAAAGTGTAAATATTCAAATAAAAGGAAACTGAATTTGAGATAATTAATTTTACATCGTTTAATTCCTTAGATTTCTCTTTCAGTATTAAATTTATACTAATTTTGGTGATAGTTTAAATATGGTTTAGGAAATCATATAATTTTTAAATACACAGTCTAATAAAAACATGTGTTTTTGCTATGTAAATGGTTTTTATGTAAATATCAGAATATTCTTTTCACTGAAAAAGTATATGTGAATTCGCTACAGTACTTCAACGTTTTAAGAAAAGTGTAGGTTAAATTAATATAATTAACACAATCTTTAAATATATGTCACAAATGATGTAAGTTATACATACGTCTTATTTTCTATTATTTTTTTCTGGAAATATTAATTTTATCTTATACCATTTTTAACTTTATTTCAACAGAAATCTAATTAAGATAAGTACTTTTATTATTGATATAACATATTTTATAATACTAATCGCGTTAGTTAAAATAGTCATTATTCCAAAACTTTTCTCTGTGTACAGATTTTGAATGTAATAGACAGTAAAACATTTTCTTTGTGAGAGAGATAGAAGATAGACGCCTGTTAATTCTTCTTCTACCTTATGAAGCAATAGGGGTTAAGTATAGTGACATAATTCATTCTATTACGAGAAATTTTGTATAATGAATATGGTGGTTGTGGACACACACACACACACACACACACACACACACACACACACACCACACACACACACACACACACACACACACACACACACACACACACACACACACAACACAACACACACACACACACACACACACACACACACACACACACACACACACACACACACACACACACAGAGAGAGAGAGAGAGAGTTTTATGTTGATTTAATTGAATTTTAAAAAAAACTTTTAAAACCGTATTCAAATTATTAAACTTAGTTTTACATTTAAAAATGCATATAGGAGATACGCAATTTATAAGAAAGTCAAATAAGGGATAAAGGAGCAGATTCTAACACGCATTTTCCATTAAATAACCTGTCTGTTTATCTTTGGATTTTGATACGAGAATCTCGTCTCTTGAAAGAACCGTAATATAGGCAAATAAGTATTGCTAAAAAAGAACTGTAGCGAGAGAATAGGAGAGAGGAAGTTTAGAGTTAATGTTAGTTAGCAATTAAGAAGTTGATGAAAAATAGTTCAATAAAAGATTCTTGAGATAATATAACTGAATAGATCCACAGAAAGTGGATTCGAATCAAGCTGTTTGAAGACTATTTCAGCTTTGAGATAGTAAACTAAATAAATTTTTAACAATAATTACTTCATAATTGTTTGGTAAGGTAAGCCATTCTACACATGCAATAATTTCCTTTTAATATTGAGAATTCAAGTTTAAATAGAGATTGGTGTTTAATCTATTGCCATGTCTGTTGTTAATTATGATCCGGCGACGTCACAATATCCGAAGACATTAAATTTTTTTGAAATTAGAAATAATAATCTTGTAAAGATGTGCAACAACACAATATCACACATTGACAGATCAATTTCAAAAACTATAAATTACCTTTACATAGAAAATATCATATATTCCAGGAGAAACAAACGTATATCACGCAATGGAGATGAATGATGGATAAAAAAACTGTACATGGTTTTATAATGTTTTCTAATTAATTTTATTAGATAAATGACAAGTAACCAACATAATTCGTGAATATTCAAGACTTTGTTGCTAAGCAACTATTCGCGACTGTATACGTATAAATTCGTCATACATTCTAGTTTAAAAAAAATTGTATTCGCGAATAATAGTTCAAAGTCTTACTGTAATTCTATGTATTTTTGCTCTAAAAATCTAGTTTCTAACCCTGTAAACTTCAATTCTGTTATTAAAGTTTACAAATGTTACTTGAGTATTTTTTAATACTATATTCAAAATTTTAATAATTTCTCACTGCATGGTAAATAATTATTTAAGAAAACATTTACACAGCAAAACTGTACAGATTGAAAAAATTTTTACTGTGGATAAGTATTAGAGAAAGAAATTCCGCTTGGCGACAGAATTTATACGCCATCATCAAATTATTTCCATTTCCCGTAAGATGTAATACCTTGAATAATTAATTTTTCCAAGCAGCTAAAATTCTTAGCTATGTTGAGCTTCGCCATATTAGTTAAATATTCCCCATGAAATAAATTGTTGAGCTTAGTAATTAATGCTTGCATTATTATTTCAGAAACTTCATTGAATCTCTTTTTTGTTAGTTTTTGAAATGAAAAGGAAGAAATGGAGAATTATTATTACAGCCAAAGTTTTGCTTTTATATGTAAGATATTATGCCCTTTTATTTAAAAACATAATGATTCATGACTTTCACAATCATATTTTTTAATTAAATTTTTAATTGATTTCTTATAACGAAACAGCACAAGGCTATTATTAACTGACCTGGCCATTTTGAACAACTTGAAGTGATGAAAACCACACAAGACCTGATATTAAATTTTTCAAGCTTCTACACACTACCATCGAAAAAAACTGTGAGCCTCGACAGATTTTACTCACATCTGCCTCTCTACACGGAGCGGTCTTTAGTTGCAGGACTAGGACTCGAACCTACGACTAGAGAGTGGCAACATGTCAGCCCCAAGATTGCGATCATAACCACTTGGCTACCACAATATCATTAATTAATGTATAGGAAAGATTCAAGAAACATTCCAGATAAATGCAATTGAATATCTATCTATATAATACTTGAACAAAAAGAAGGTACAAAAAACCTACTAAGATTGGATAATAACAGAATTTACAAGAATGGGAGGTGTTGAGCTATTAAAATTGTAAAGACCCAAAAGAGTGATTGGACTAAAATGAAGAACTGTTACGATTTCTAAATCTGTCACTGATTTAGGACAGTGAAATAGGGTTAAGCATTGCTTTATGGATCCAGCCTTCTCCGTTCAGCAGAAAATTTCGACATAACAGAAAAACATAACCGTATTGAAAATTAGGCCTATATCTATGTACATGTGGGAGATATATATACAGGGTGTTTCCGAATTCGACCGACAAATTCAGAGGGGTGATAATAGGCAGCATGGGGATGACAAATTGCCATAGATCATGGGGTCGCGAATCACATTTAGTAGGAGTAATTCACGCAAACAGTTATGAAAGGTGTGACGTCGAGTGGAATGAAAAGGGAAATAAGAACTATATTTATTACAGTAAAGCATAATTACAATACGAACAATGCATCACAGCTCAACGTCAGAAATGCACAAGTCGAAAGTTGCAACGGATGAAGGATTTTCGGACGCTTTTAAGCAAATCTGGTGTGCTGGCAATGTCAGCTGAAGTGACGATGATTCTTGCCGTAAGATCCTCCACTGTAGCCACCGGCGTCTCATACACAAGCGAATTCAGCTGCGCCTCTACAAAAAAACTAATGAGGTTCGGTAAGCGTGGAGACCAAGCAACAGGTCCTCCGCGTCTAATCCACCTCCCGGATTATGTAGCATGCAGGTGGTCACGCATCGCAATCGAAAAATGTGCTGGTGCACCATCATGCACCACACATTCTGGTGCGCAGTAGCCGGTATCCTTTGCAGCAATTCTGGGGGAAGTGGAAAATTTGCATACGTGCAAGTTTTTTTCAATCCTACCACTACGCTTCAAACGCAAGCATTCGCTTGGCACTCCCTCATATGGCTGATTGTCCTCCGACGGCTACTATTTTCACGTTTTCACCCAAAATTATGGTTTGCGATTTCATGTTCTATGTTGCTTTGTCACCCCATAGTGCCTATTTCCACCCTCTGAATTTGTGGACGAATTCAGCAACATCCTGTATATCTCAAGACCATAATGGATTAAAATCCTTCGAGATAAAATTTAAGTGAATTTCTTATGTATATATAGTAAAAAGAGACATTTCAAGAACATAGGACAAATATTTTTTCATTTATTTGAAAATATAGCAATTTTACTCGAAGCGCGCGATATCGAAAATATCTCTCCTCTCGAATGAATGTATATAATACATATACTGTAAAATCCGCGTATAACGAGCACTTTGAACACAAAAAATAAATCGAAATTTACGGGTGAGTGTTATACGCCGGGTATAAAATGAGCTTTAAAAATTAAAAAAAATATGAGCATAGAAAAATTAGACTTCTGCATAGATCGGAATACTTACTGTTTATTTAAAACAAATGACATTCCTTATGAACGTAAAGGGTTGTAGTTCTAGAAGCGCATTCCCCCCCCTAAAGTTTGGAATAATACCTTAGTTAAATGACTACAAACACAAGAGCATTGAACACGTACATTACAGGTTTTGTTCGTAAAAAAAGGGGGTGCGCGTTATACGGCGACTATACCTAAAAATCAAAATTGCAGCTTGAAAGCCTAGGTACGCATTATACTCCGGATTTACGGTAGTTTTGTATGTGATACATGATTAAGCTACAGTGGACAGTTAAAATGTGGAAAATTGTCCAAAATATCGAAAAAAATTTTTTTGCTGATTATAATATCTTATTAGCCTCTCTATCAAACGCAAAAAAATTTTTTTGGTTTTATGCATTTTTTACTGAGTTATAGGGTAGTTTCGAATTAGTCATCCATGACCACGCCCCTTTGTTTACATTTTCTAATGTCATGCTATTGTAGCTGTCATGCACTTTGACAGGAAAAATTTTATTTACTGTAGACAAAGCCTCACTAATTTTTATTTTTAAATGTTAATTTATCAAGTTCAGGTTGGCAACACTTTGCTTTAACTGTATCTGAGACCTAAATTGACATTATTTGTTTACAATTTGTTCAAACTTCGGTTTGCATTTTTCTTTCAAGTTTACTCAAACCTTATATTTATTTTACCAAAACAAAAAGTTCTTTTCAGAACTAAAGCTCTTTTTAAATCGCATTTATTGTTTAAAATTATTAGTATGGATCTTATATCATCGAGATATAGAAAACCAAAAGGTCGCCCTACCAAAAGGAGGAAGTTGTTGTCTGAAAACAGCAAGAAGCGATGGCAGAAATCTCCTGAAACTGTTGATGAAAAAAACAGTTTTATATTACAGAGGGATCCATTATCTGACCCAAGTACATCTTCCCAACCTGAGGCAAGTTATATTTTCACCCACAAGGCTGTGTTTTCTGAACTATTGCAAAAAGTTCCTTGCAAATATTGTACAAACTGTGCCCTTGTTATAAAACAACACCAATCCATGGGATATTCTACAAAAATTGAACTTTTATGTGAATCATGCCATGAAAGCTATGGAAGTGTGTATTCAAGTTTCCAAGGGGAGTCTAAAAATTCACATGATATTAACAGCAAGCTGGTGAGTGCCTTCCTATCCATAGGCAGAGGGCATGCTGCTTTGGAAACTTTTTCATCTGTGCTCAACATGCCAACAATGGACAGAAAAACATTTGCCAAATGCATGCACAACTTATCGGTTAAAAACAAAGAAGTGAAGAAAAAAATGCTCGAAATGTCACGTCAAGGAGCTAGAGAAGCTCACATAAAAGTTGATTCTTCTCTAAAATATCAGGAAATCATTGACGTGAGTGTGTCATATGACGGTACATGGCAAAAGCGAGGACATACATCTAACCTAGGATTAGGAATAATCATCGATGTCCTTAGTGGACTTGTTCTTGACTTTGAAGTATTGTCGAAATACTGTCATAATTGCATAATTACTGGTCGAGATATGGGAGCCGATAGTGCGGAATTTCACATTTGGCAAAAAGGACATATGGATGAGTGTGACAAAAATTTCGATGGAACGTCTGGAGCCATGGAGATGCATGCTGCACTAATTATGTGGAGACGGTCAATAAGTGATTGCCAAATGAGATTCGTTTCCATGCTGAGTGATGGTGACTCGAAAACTTTTCAATTTTTGTCAGAAAATGAAGTATATGGTTCTGAGGTAAAAATCGAAAAGGAAGAGTGCTTGAATCATGTTGCGAAGAGGCTAGGTACATCGTTACGCAACAAAGTAAAAGAGTGGAAGGTGAAGAAGGTGACTCTTGGTGGGCGTAAGCAGGGAAGCCTTACGGATAAAAATATAACAAAGTTGCAAAATTACTACAGAAAAGCTATAAAAGATAATGTTCCTAATACCCAAAAAATGAAAACTGCTATATATGCCAGCCTGATGCATTGCTCGTCAACTGACGAAAAGCCTACGCATGGTAAGTGTCCTGAAGGGGAATCATCATGGTGTTTTTATAAAAGAGCAATAGCCAAAGGTGAAACCCCAGGGTCACATAGTTCAATGAGAACTTGCTTGTCACAACAAGTAGTTGAAAAAATTATGCCTGTTTACCAACGTTTAGCTTCAGACACCATTCTTGAAAGATGCGTAGGAGGCAAGACGCAGAATTGTAATGAAAGTCTGCATAGCTGCATTTGGCGAAAATGCCCAAAAGAGGTATTCGTATCCAAAAGGAGGCTAGAAATAGCAGTTACGGATGCCGTCGAAAAGCACAATTTGGGCTACGTAAAATCACTTGAATCAAAAGAGGACTCAAACCTTAATGATAGTTTTTCTTTGACTATTGCTGAAAGACAGGATAAACGACGCATTTCTCAAAACATTTCTGTGAAAAGAGAGAAAAGGAAAAGAAATACTACTAATAAAGATGTAGCCTATAATGCCGGTGCTTTTTAATTTTTTTCAGATTTAGCGACAGTTTTCTTTTTATGTGTAATTGAATTTATTACTGTTTTGCATTTTTATAATTTAATTGTATTGAAATACTTTATTTTTACTCATTGTGATTAACGAAATATATAATTTATTATCTGGTTGATGAAATACATTCTACTAATTTACTTTATAGATATTATTAGAAAGTTCTAGCTTATTTTTCAATTTTTATCACTATATATACCACGCATGCTAATGTGACTGTTTCAATAAATATTGCAGAATCTTTTATTTATATATTCTGCACCTATCTTATGTTTATATGATATTAGTGTTTTTCAAATTTATACTTATATATCTTTAATTTTTTTTAAAAAATCAGTTATTTTCTTATAAAATCAAAATAGTTGTTTCTCACAAAAACAAAAATTTGCCTCGAAACTGTTTTGAATTTTTGTAATTTAATCCTATTGAAATACTTTATTTTTACTTATTGTGATTTATGAAATACATAATATATTATCCGGTTGAGATAAAATAATAATGGAATACATTCTGCTAATTTACTTCTGATATTATTAGAAAGTTCTAGCTTACTTTTCAATTTTTATCACTATCTGTACCACATGTCGATGTGACTGTTACAATAAATATTGCACTTATATATATATATTCTGCACTTATATTACATTTGTTATGATATTAGTGTTTTTATATTTCAAATTTATATTTATATCTTCATTTTTTTATAAAAAGCTAAGTTATTTTCCTTTAAAATAAAAAAAGCTGTTTTTCTCAAAATCAAAAATTTGCCTCGGAACCAAAATTCAAAATGTTCCATGCGTTGCAATTTTTGTCCAATTATAACAAAACTTTCCAAAAGTATTCTTCTAATATGTAATTATAACTTCTTGGATGCATTGTAGCAATAGTGATAGGGTGAAAGAAGAAATTAAAGTTTTTTATGTATAAAGTCATTAAAATTCTTGAAAATTTCATATAAAAATTTGCGTTTACCCATACTTTGTAAATTATCATATAAAACATTACTTTACATGCATAAATTTCTAAAGAATTGCTTAAAGAAGTTAAATCAGTTAAAAATATGAAATTTTTTAAAAAATCAAAACGCATGGAACGTTTTGAAATTTTTAAATTATTGTTAAATTTTTTAAAAAAATTTTAAATTTCTTAAAAACTACTCATTTTTTTCTCACCAAATTTTTTATATGGTTTTAGTTATAACTTAAATACTGGCAGTCAAAATTTGGAGCATGTGTGTAACAAATTTAAAAAAAAATTTTTACTGTCCACTGTAGCCTTAAATGAATCTCAGAAATGCATTGAATGCATTTTATCATCTTAATCTGACATATATAGTTGATAAAATACATCTTTCACTCGCATTTTTTTTTTACTCGCCAAAGTTACTGATTTCCTCCTGTTTAAGGCAGAATTTTTTTAGTGTAACCCTTGAGTTAGAGCGGTCGAAGGCGAAACAGGTCTGAAGTCTTTGCGCAAAGCTAATTTCGACGCCAATGTTTGGCTAAATGTAAAATCGCGTATTTTAAAAATCATTACCTTCATTTTAAGGGCATAATTTTTACGTTAATGCTCTCAAACATCACCAACTATTTGCAAAAATAACGTACTTTGAAATAAAAATGTACAAATTACTACTTTTTAATTTATTTCTCAGAAAAACATAAGTTTACGAAAATCACAATTTCTTTTTTTAAAATCCGTAATTTTGAAGCAATTTTTTCAATCTTCGTATATGTTACGCATAATATTACTGTACACACGGAAAAAAGATTTTGTGAGATTATCTTCATAAATGACGAAGTTATTCAATGTGAAGTAAAAATTAAGACTACTTTTTAAAAATTCTTTAAAAAAAAAGTTTTGGGAATTTTATTTTTTAAATGAATGGTTCTAAAAGAGAAAGGCTTGAAATTAATTAGTGTGGAATATCGATTTAATAACACGAAAAGTAATTCATACCCAACGATTTAGAAATAATTTTCATAAAAACGCATCAGTTTTAACACTATTTTAAAAATTCGAAAAAAAATAGAAAATATCGTTATTTTACAAAAAAAAATTACACCGTGTTGTGGCGAAATAAATGATCTTTCCGATTCTGTAATTATGTTTTGTCTAATTTCGACACCGAAAATCGGATGACAATTTTAATATGGTGGAAAACGTAAGATTACCGCTCGGCCGAAACGGAAGGGAAGTTCCGCCAAGTAAGCAACCGGCAGGAGTAAAATAATTCGGCGTTTTAAGGTTTTTTAATTAATATCTTTTTAACTAATTACAATATCGGAATATAAATAGGCAATACGGCTTCCCCGGAAAATTCCCGATCTTTTGGTACCTTCCGCGACTTTCTGCGTGGTGCTGTTCGTGAGAAGATAGACGCACATAGATAGATAGATAGATAGATAGATACATACATACATACATACGTTTGTTTACCTTCGAATTTTAATAGTGTAAGATATCACTTACTTTCACCCAGATATATACAATGATTTCCCAAAAAACTGTATATATTCCGACCCTGACTAACACACAACCATGGTTACCGAGTGGCCATAGTCACGAGCTTATGGCCTATCAAATCATGGGTCCGAGTCCTGATACTATAAAAACCCTCCTCAGCCGATGAACGACATCCTATTAATTTACATCAAAGTATTCAGTATTTTAAAAAAAATGTTTAAAAGATCTTTGCAAAATAAGAGCTATATGTATGTTTTAAGAGACGAATTTGATCTTATAAAAGTGGAGATCACAAAGCTAAATTCGGTAGTGTTCTAATTTTCGTGTATATTGAGAAATTATACATGCAGTTACTAAACTTGTTTTTACTTAACTTATTTTAATCTTTGAAACAAAAATAAGATTTTCACATAAGGTTTGAGATTTTTTTCTTGGGCAATTACATTTACTTTCATATCTGTTTTCTTCCTTTTCAATATATTGATTCCATTTTTTTTTGTAACATATTGCATACAAAAAATGTCTTATTTAAAAAAATCGCTTTCAAAAAATGTAATACGTTATGTGAAAAATTTGTAAAGCATGGTTTTAAACACCAAAAAGCATTTTATAGGTATATCGTATTCATGTATTTTTTATACACAAAATCTCATTTGCTAAAAAAGAAAGTTGAAAAGAAAATTCACACATTTAAATGAAACGTATTACAATTCATTTTCACGCCAAATGATCGAATTAATTTTTCTAAATCTGTAATTTTTTTTCTCTTGCCATCCACTACGATTAGTTTTCTTCTTCAAGAAGTGACTTCAGCAAATAAGGTTTGCTAAATTTGCCAATTAATGAAGAAAGTAGGCCAAATTGTACTTAAATTTAATCTGATTTGACTTTCTTTTAATAACATCTTACTCTGAAGCTGCACTAAGTCTAATTTTTAGCTGTGGTCAAATGACGAGTTCTATGCCTGAGATGGTACTTCATTATCCAAACGTTCACATTACGCCCAATGTGAGAAGTAGGGGCTAAGCATATTTGACTTTCATCATCCCCTCTATCTACTAAAGGGGTAATCTGTTTTACTTTGCCTCAAATACACCTTTCACAAAAAAAAGGGGGGGAGAGAAAGAAACACCTAGTACAAGTTCGCCGGACTCGTTTTTATGATCTTTCAGAGGCGTGGCGCCGAATGATTTTTATGCTGTGTAAAATTTCATCTGTAATTTTTATTTGAATTTAAGTTTGAATAGGAAACTTATGAAATGGCTTTGTGCTAGAGAATCCTTATTTGTAAGTTCTTGTCAAGATACTGAGAGCACAATTTAGTTTAAATTCTATTTTCTCGATGTCATTTGAACATTTTAATTTATTCAAGGGCGAAACTCAATTTGAAATGTCATTATTGAAGGTTATATGAATTTCAACGTTTAAAAAATGCCATTTTCTTTATCCAAAAGGCAACTCAGTATTATGTTTTGATCTATAAAAGTTTGCCGAAATTCGAAATATAATTCAATGTAATCTACCAATAACAAAGTGAAATAACTTATGCATTCTATATAGAAGTAAAATTAATTTTCAAAACTTTTTTTTTGTGCATTTAGGTAGTTATTTGAATAGATAAGTATTTTTTTAAAAATATAATTCTCAAATTTGGTAAAATAAATATATAAAAAAGACTTTGTTGTTAGTATTTCTTTAAAATATTTAACGAGTGGGCGTACATATTTGCTTCAAAATAAATGTTTTACCCCATGCAAATAAGCCCAATGATTATTGCTTTCAATATCTATTCTAATCGAGTTATTTCAGAATATACATTAAAAAGCAATTTCGCACAATATAAATGTGTTCTTAAATATCCACATTTTTTATTGTGCTTTATATTTTTCTCATACATATATACTGGGAGACACACTATTCAGATCCACCTGGAGCTTCCATTTACGGCATGGAACTCTAATTATGACATGGAAAATAAGATTTCGTAAAAAATTAGTTCTGAAAATCGCCGATAAGTGCTGCCTTAGCTTTCCAAACCAAGGACCAATATAAAACACGAACTTAAAAGCAAAATCCAAATCTGTTTTTATATATGATAATTTCCTCAGTCATTTCAGCTATAAAAACATGCAGATAGATCCTAAGAATAGTATTCTCTTCTGCAAGAGTCAACTCAAGTTAATCTTAACTCTTACATTACCGGAACACGTATTATCGGCAAAGTTGTATTATTTGAATCATCTACAGATGGAATAAGTGAGTGAGTGAATATTAACGTCGCACTGATTAGCAACACGAGGGTTTTTGGTAACGGTCCGCGTAATTTTGAACCAAGGTCAAGTGACACGGACGACACCTGAGTTGGCACCCCCTCTCCTAACTACAACACCACACCAACGGGAGGATGTTTGAGCTCCCGACAAATTTAACGTGCATCGCTTCCCTACATGGTGGGTCTTCAGTGGTAATGGGCTCGAACTCATGACACGCTAGCCATGATCCAATGCCTAGACCACTTGGCTACTACGGCCACTGAGAGGGAAAGAAGGAGAGGAGGGAGAGAGAGTAGAGAGAGGTCCACGTAACCTTAGAACCCAACAGAAACTACGTAAAGCAGCGTTTCTCAAACTGTGGGGCATGCCCCCCTAGGGGGGCGTGATAACTCTACGAAGGGGCGCGAGCATATTGAAATGTTGAAAACAAAAGATTATTGAAAGAAATTATTAATTTACTGAAAGTAACAAACAAAATATATATTCTGAGATAGTAAAGAATAAAGTACACACATATTTACACTGATATAATACACTTATAAAAATGTATCAGTACTGCACAATGTATTTTATAATTAATTTAAGAACTCTAAGTTAAGAGCAACATTAATAATTACCAATGGCCCCATGGGCTTGGCATATATAAAATTATATACGAAAATTAATATTTATCTTCTTAATTTGTACGGTTTATAATGAATCCCTTAATTGCCGATTAAAAGTTATGCGATTCGCTCCCTGATGACACCATTTTCCACGTAAGGATGCGATGATAATATGGGGGTAAGGAAAGGAACTAATAAGCAAATCCACAGAAATAAGTAAATCCTCCCCAAATATTGTGAAGGTCCCCAAATTGCATTTCAAAGCCTTCGGAATAATTCTGTGGATAGCAGTGCAGAGAAAAGATCGTTCTTTGGAAAGACGTATATATACGTCCAAGGAAATTAATGCTTTGGCCGAGTGAGACGTTTATATACGCCGGTGGCCCTTAGGAAGTTAAAGTCGTATTGTAGCTTTAACGTTTAAGGGGATGGTGGACCTTCAAATCTCAAAATTTCGTCAAAATTGCGATTTTTATTTTTTATACTAATAATATTCTATTTATTTCAGAGAATGATTCTGCCGAAGAATTTTTTCATTTTGACTAATAATTACTGAATTATGAGTAATCTAAGAATTAAACATGGCGCCATCGACTATTTAAATGGGCGTGGCCCTGTCATTTGAACGTAAACAAGAACTATTCATATTTAGTTTCTAGCATATGCTTAGCCTCAATTATTATTTTTTTCATCGCATATTTTCTGAAGAAGGATTCTGATAGGAACTTCAACTTCTACTTCCGCTTTGTTTGTTTACATCGTATTAGCGCGCTTGTTTCACATCTGTTATTACACAGCATACTTAGTCGTTTCAGACGTAATTGTAGGTCTATTCTTTTTCAAAGTTTTCCTTTCTTTCATTTGAATACTCAATAATAATTTTCTTGATAAATTAATCATTCCAACAGTATTTGTACAATGCACAGAATTAGTTCTCGATATCATGTTCCAAAAGGAAGGCCATCAAAACGTAAAATGCAGGCTTTGTGCTAAAAGCAAAGAAAAGATGGGCCTCTGGAGAAATAGAACTGGAGCTTCAAAGTTTACATGAAAATGAGCCTGATGCAAGTGGTAATGTGTCCTCTAATTATGAAAATAATGAAGTAAACACTTACCCATTAAATTCTATTGAACTGAATGCAGCAACAGAAAGAAAGCTGTCTCTTCTAAGCTCACACACTTCTGCAGAACATGTGATAAGTGAACAAAATGATCCAACTTATGTATTAGTTGATACAAATGTATGGAAGAATTTATTGTCAACTGTAAAGTGCCCTGAATGTTATATGAATAATTTAAATATTATAAAAACAACGCAGCTGGGTATGGCATCAAAACTAGAATTGGTTTGCTCTAGTTGTGAGGCAGTATTGAATTCCTCATTTTCAAGTGCACGTGTAAAAGACAAAAATTTTTTTGACATTAACAAAAAAATGGTTTCCTCTTTTTTAAGACTTGGGAAAGGTCACGCAGGATTGGAACTATTTTCATTAGTGACTGATATGAATACAATGGACAAAAAATCTTTTTCGAAGCACATTAAAATTTTGTCTGAAGAAAATAGAGAGGTGAAACATCAGATCCTCGAAGTTGCGAGAAATATAGTTAGGAAGCAACATCTTGAATTGAACAATGAAGGTAAGGAAACTGGTGTTTTAGACATAACTGTGTCATTTGATGGATCTTGGCAAAAGCGGGGATATAAATCACTGTACGGGATAGGAGTTGTAATTGATTTATTGACAGGCTTAGTAATAGATTATGAAATACTGTCAAAGTATTGTACGGAATGTACTGCTGCAGTAAGAGACCTTTCGAGGGATAGTCCAGATTTTGCAATTTGGTATGAAGGTCACAAATCTGAATGTCAGATAAATCATACAGGTTCCTCGTCTAGTATGGAAATGGAAGCTGCTGCAATTTTGTGGCAAAGATCCATCAAGGAGTGCAATATGTGCTACACTTGCAAACTATCAGACGGAGATTCAAAAACATTCCAACGTCTGATATCGCTGAACATTTACGGAAAAGATAAACAAATTAAAAAAGAAGAATGTATCAACCATATTTCAAAACGCTTAGGAACTGGTTTACGCAGCAAGGTGAAAGAGTGGCGAAGCAAAGGTGTTTGTATTGGAGGCAAAAAGGTTGGTAGTTTAAAAGAAACCACAATAGTTAAGTTAACTAATTTTTACAGAAAAGCCATTAAAGATAATTGCGATGATGTAGAAAAATGAAAAGTGCAATATATGCCACACTTTATCATTGTTCCTCCACAGACACCAAACCGAAACACAACAAATGTTCTGATGGCAAACTTTCTTGGTGTTTTTATAAAAGATCTTTGGCGAATGGAGAATCCCCTCAAAGTCATTCAGTTATGAAGACAAAATTAACTGAGGAGGTTGTTGCGAAGATTCTTCCTGTGTACCAGAGATTAGCAAGCAACGAGATATTGTCCCGGTGTACTTCAGGTAAAAGTCAAAATGCAAATGAATGTTTGCACAGTGTTATCTGGAGTCACTGCCAAAAAGAAAGTTTCCAATCAAAGAAAAGATTGGAAATATCTGTTGTAACAGCAGTAAGTGAGTTCAATTTTGGATCCCTATTTACCTTGAGAAACGTGCATCAAAACACTTCCATACCCTCGATGCAAATTAGTGAAACGAGAGATGACCGCCGATTAAAGCAAAGTAGAATTAAAACTTTTCAAACTGCAAAAGACAAAAGAATTAAGAAGCAAAAAATCTCTAATACAATAGAAAACAAAAATATAAAATCTGAAGGATTATCATATTGTGCTGGTAAATTTTAAGTGAATGTCTTGCCACTCTATGGTTTTTTATAAATATCAGCTTGGCGGATGCTATAACTTGAATTATTCAATTTATAACTAAATATAACAAATTTTAAAATATTTATTAGATTTCTACTGTAATAATCTCTTATATGTTTGATTTTCATGTAAGGGTAAGTAATTATGTAAAATTTTGTTTTATTATTTCATGTTACACAAATAAATGTTTAAAATGTGTTTTTCTCAGTTCGTGAATTTTCTCTTTTCATGATTACGTAAAATGCTCCTTGCGTTTCATATTTCATCGTATCTCTTTAAAATTTTTACAAGTTATAAAAAATGATATAATTCACAAATTTTTGCATTGGTTTTGTTAAAAAATTTAACGGATTATATTTTACGTTGTTTTGATTACCTCGAATGTGTGATAATTGGTGAAATATTTCATATAGTATAGAAAATGTATCTTTTTTTCATCAAATTTTATTCTGAATTTAAAATCCATTCACAGATATATTTAGTTATAGTTCATATACATATAAAACAAAAATTAAGAAAATATCTTAAAAACTAACGCGCAAGGAGCATTTTTAAAAAAAGTTTTAAAAAATTAAATTTTTAAAAAAAATCAAATTATAATTTTTTTTTTTAAAAAAATATTTAAATTGTGAATTATAGTGATCATTTACTATATTGATTCCAATTTCAGCTAATTAAGATAACAATTTAAGAAATTAATTTCAAAGGTCCACCGTCCCCTTAAGTATAATTTTCTTAAAATCAATACATTGTTATTGTATGGAAGGGGGGGGCGATAAATATTATGATTGAATTTTCGGTCGCAAATATTGAAAGTTTGAGAAGCACTGACGTAAGGGATTTATTGCTTTGAAAAGAATGAAAAAGAAGCTCAAAGAAAAGGATTTACTGAAAGATCGCGCAGTGGACTCAAACCTGTATCAGAAAAGGTGATAATAGATTTTGCAACTTTTGATGGATCAAAAGGTAGTATTGTTTGTACCCATCCCAGACAATGTGGTCTGTTGCGTACGGCAGTAGGAAATATGTGCAAAGAATACAAGATGTAGTCTCTGAGGATGGTGTTTTTGCTGAATGCTGGAAAAATTTATACAATATTAATTATATTTATGTACTAGCTGTTACCCTCCCGCTTCGCTGGGTATTTCATGATGTTTTATAAATATATCTGTTTATATTCTGACAGACAGACAAAAATTTTAAAAATTGTTTTTTTGTTATGAGTACCGTATATACTTTTAGTGCATTAAGTAAAAAGCTGCTAATTTGAAATTACAAACAGTCACTTCAATTTTATTTATTTGTATAGATTTATGGAGTAACAAGTAATATAAAACAAATTTAGTCGATTCCTACCTAAGTCAACAAAGAAAAATTTTACTTCAGTTACTTTTTATTAAATAGTTACGATTAATATAAATCTTTACATACATGCACTGCAGGCCACCGTAAATGCAACACCAAGAAAGACAAGAGATAGCAGAACAAAATTTATTTTCTAGATAACATGTTGACTAAGTATCAAAAGTATAAATTTATAGACTTCTGTGAAGTGTGGTTCCTGCCAGAATCAGTAGCCAGAGTAGCCACCATTGTTGGAAATCACCGCTGCCCAACGCCTCGGCATTGATTCAAAGAGACTTTGGATGTGTTCTTGGGGTACAGCAGACCAAGCAGCTTCCACACGTTGCCAAAGTTGATCTGGTGGGGAAGCTGGGGGTGTAATTTGGGTCAAACGTTGAGCTACCATGGACCACATGTTTTCTATCGGCGAAAGATCCGGAGAGCGAGCCTGCCAGGGAAGCAATTCAATCTGGTGATTGACGAAGAACCTTTGGATAATGCGTGCCACGTATCATCGCGCATTATCCTGTTGAAATATGGCTGTGGCTAAGCCTTGAATGTAAGGAAGGACAACTGGCTCCAACACCTCGAATATGTAGCGCTGGCTGTTAAAAGTGCCGGCAATGCGTGCTAGAAGAGTGCGAGAATGATATCCCATACCGCCCCATACCATAATACCCGGTTCAGGACCAGTGTGGTGGTGCATAACGCAGCTGTTCAGCATCCTCTCTCCACGGTGTCTCCAGACTCGAATCCGACCATCGTGGTGTTGGCAGCAGATGCGTGACTCATCAGTAACGACAACTTCATTCCATTCCTCCGCCCACATCTTTCTTTCATCGCACCATTGGCGGCGGAGACATCTGCGGTTCTGCGTCAAGGGTAGACCAAGCAATGGACGTCTTGAGGACAGACCGCTCTGCTGTAAACGGCGTCGAATGGTACGCGCAGACACTGAATGATGCGTTACAGACTCAATGTGCTGTGCTATGGTTCCTGATGAGACTGAGCGATCCATCACTGCCATGCGCACATTTTGAATGTCCTCACGTGAAGTGGTGCACTGAGGTGGATGCGATCGACCACGTCGGTCCATCGTACCCTCCTGCATCCAACGGTCACATATCCGCATTACAGTTGTTTGGTTTCGTCCAACACGACTACCGATTTCCCTGAAAGTTAATCCACAATCTCGGTAGGCCACTATCCTTCCTCTGTCGAACTCGGATTCTTGATCAAAAGCTGATCGCTGTTTTTTACTAGACATAACTCATTCATTTTTGAAAAAAACCTCCAGAAAAACACAATTGCCGAACTTGAAATCCTCGAAATTTCCAAGCCTTAAATAGCGCTTTAAGATGGCGCCACAGGCGTGCGTGATGTGTGTCTGTGCTGAAATTCTAATCATTTGCATGTCTCACCTCCGCTAATGCATGTTGTAAATTTCATGCTATTTGCGTGCTTCCTTCAGGGTGTTGCAATTACCTTGGCCAGCAGTGTATAAGGTGATTTTCATTTCTATATATGTTGGTGGACTATTTTTAATTACTATTTAATTATTAATTGAATTTAATTATTCTAACAAAATAATATAATATGATGTAGATGACATTCTCAAAAATTAGGCTATCCCAGGTGGGATTTGAACCCTTGAACTTTGGATTAGAAGTCCAACGCACTCTATCCATTGCGCTACAGAGATACAACGGACAATTTTCCTTTTCTATATATGTTGTTGGACTATTATATTTTTTGTTACTATTTATTCATTTAATTTAGTTAATGAATTAATATTTGAAAAAACTGTATTCATATCAAGTGTCATCCACTACAAGTTTAAAAAAAATATTTGAACTTGAATGGATGAATAGAAAGTATTTTATACACGATTGAAAAGAATTGGACAAGATTGTATTTATAAATAAAGGGAGAGAGTTAACTAATAGTAGGAATTGAAAAGCAATATACTTCTTTTACAAATAGTTATTGTGTTTCTGGTAAATAATATATTTTTTTTTACAAATTTAGTATAGATTAATCTAGCGTACATAACAAATCTCTCTTTATAAAATCAAATGAAACTGATAATTTTTACACCTATGGACTTAAGCACCCCTAACTTCAGGCAGAAACTACCGTAACACCCTGCTACATTTTTCAAGTTAAGTTACGGTATGAGCTGGTACCAATGTTTTCTTAAGCAAAGTCGAAGCTGTTATTCCTTTATATTCTGTTACATTGAAAACGATATAAATTAAGGTTTTCATTACCAAATTATAGTACCTAGTTACGGTTATCATTTGTATACAAATCTAAATTGAAACTTAAGAATTAATACATGCTGCTGACTGTTGGGTTCTTGAAAAGTAAAAAATCCTACTTAAAAGAAATGGTTTGCCACACACACACAATACAGTTATTTGAAGCTACAATCTGCAGATTCTGAGTATGTACGATTTCTTGCACGGCAAGAGTTGCGAGTTTATTTTTCACCGAAAATCGTTTCTAATCTCGTTTCACAAATCATTGCGTCGAGCATATACTGATGTTTAAGAAGTTGAATATGGTTAGCACATTTTTGCTCGGAAACAATATTGTTTCACCATACCAGGACTGATATAATACAATCATGTCCATAAATTAAGGATAATTCAGAATCACACAGAAATTGAACTCTAAAATAAAAATTTCACCTGTAGAATTATCACACACATCTTGAAGAAGAATATACAAATTTCAGGAAACCACCAGATGGCGCGGATAGTACGTCACAATGACGAGAGTGTAAGAGAGAGGTATATAAGGAATGGTGGCAAAGAAGTAAAATTGTTCACAAGCGCTTTAAAAGCCTTTCAGTGCAACAACCGAATAGTTATGGCACAAAGGAAGCATTTGGATGATTTTTTACGTGGTAGAATTATTGAACGACTGGAATGTGGACCTACCCAGCTGGAAGTATACGAGGAACTTGGAATCGCCCAGAGTGTCATCTCCAGGCTTTGGCAACGATTCCAAAATGATGGTAATGTGAGTAGATGTTACAGCACAGGTCGCTCCCGAGTTACAACGCAGAATGAGGACCGGTATTTGGCAGTTACTGCCAAAAGAAACAGACGGAGCACAGCATCAGACCTATCTCGTCAGCTCTCTTCAGCTACCGGTACGACAGTTTCAAGGCAGACCGTGTACAGATGCTTAGGGCACATCGGTCTATATGCTCGTAGGCCTGTCAGATGTGTTCCCCTGACCGCAACTCACTATCGCCTGCGATTAACCTGGAATAGAGAGCATGTATTGTGAACACCGCAACAGTGGTCTTGTGTAATGTTTTCCGACCAATCCAGGTTTAGTTTACAGCCTGATTCTCGCCAGACTTTCATATGGAGAGCACCAGGTACCCGTTATCACCATTGAACGACACCGTTACAGTGGTGCAAGATGGCTCGTTTGGGGAGGAATTATTCTTGGTTCCAGAATTGAACTGCATGTTCAGAGTGTAACGATGACAGGCCACATCTATCGGGATGTCATTCTGGGACAACATGCACGTTTGTTTCGGGTCGCCATGGGTGCTGAATTTCTGTTTATGGATGACAACGCCCGTCCTCACCGTGCAAACATTGTAGACGAATGCCTTCAATCGGAGGATATCACCCGTATGGATTGGCCAGCATATTCACCGGACTTTAATCCAATAGAGCATGTGTAGGATATGCTTGGTGATGAATTGCAGCCCGTCAACCCCCTCCCACCTGTCTACCGGAACTTCGGAGGGCATTGCTTGATGAGTGGTGTAATATTTCCCAAGATTAGATTGATAATATGATACTCAGCATGCGTAGGCGTTGTAAGGCCTGTATTGCATCCTCCGGGAGACATATTCCGTATTAACCATCATACTAACCATGTTATACTGTTTTTTGTAAATAGGTACTTTTTTGAAATTTGCTCCAGGGAGTAAAAATCGCAATTTTTATTAATTATATCAAACATATAGCATATTTTTTGCTCTTTACCTTTTGTTTAATAAACTGACTTTACAAATAAGTCAAATTTGTTTTGCTTCTATTTCTTTCTTTGCCTAAACTTCATTATCTTTAATTTAATGGACATGAGTGTAGTCTAAAGCAGTAAAAAAGTCACTTAATATGCATCAAATACTAACTTTCATTGCTTAAAAAATAAATTATATTTAGATATTGAAACGATGACTTTTGTTAAAACTTTTCCTAGTCTGCTACATTGAAGTAGTAGTATGAAAAGTCTTTCAAGAAAATATTTTTAAAAAAGAATAAAATACGCCTTTTGCACAAAACCAATTTTGACTTCCCAAGAATAAAATAAAAAAAATGCAATAAAAATTGAGTTAACCTTAAGAAGAAACAAATTTTATTAAAAAGGTTTGGAATATAAACTAGATTTTGTTCACTCTAAAAGCACACCAAAACTTTATTAAAATTTTCAAGAAAGCTTAGTTCTATATAAAAATATTGCTATTTGCAAAATTAAAAGCAAGTGTGTTCCCACTCGGTCATCTGGCTCGTGCGTAACTAGTACTTATGTC
The DNA here is from genome assembly GCA_019973975.1 of Trichonephila clavata. NCBI lineage: Eukaryota > Metazoa > Arthropoda > Arachnida > Araneae > Nephilidae > Trichonephila > Trichonephila clavata. The sequence goes on from BMAO01001864.1 coordinate 25,829, forward strand.
ACCAATAGCAATATTTGCTGCTTCAACGGCATCTTTGTAAATGAAAGTCGAAATCTTCGCAAGCTTGGCAGCATAGTTTAAAAAACGCTTCCGTTTTTTTCTTCTTGGTATTGATTTATTGAAGACATGCACCAACAAAATTTCTCGAAGGTCACATTCGTTTTCTCTTTTCCAGCGAAGTTTTGGTGAAATTCCCACCAGAAAATGCAAGATAGTTTAATTCATAAATGTTCCGATTCGGTTTGCATAAAATCGGGGAAAATTGCTTCAATTTCTGCTTCTGGTGTCCAGGTTGTAATATACTTTCGCATTACACAGTGATCAAGTTTTTTTCCCCTTCAACATTTATAAACCCCGTGCACCACGCAATGTATAACACGGGGGTATACAACACAGACAGAAGAAAGGATTACAACACAAATATTCATGCCTTCTCCGGGATCCGAACCCAGTCCCTGCGACACCGTAGTCAGCTTCACTGACCACTATACCGGATGGGCGGCAATGATCAAGTTTGGTAGCAAATATTTTAGCAGTAATTTCAAGCTGTTCAGAGACTTCCATTATTTCGATAAAAAAACAATCGAATGATTGCTGAAGTTGAAATTTTGAACAAATTAAAAGTAACAAAGTTGTGGAACTCTCTGGGTGCTACGGTGCTGTTACTGGGCAAATGGGACGCTAGAGGCCCACCATCCCATATTCGACATATAGATGTGGAGCGATTGTTTTCATTTTCATGCTTAAGAGATGGACGTTTCTGATTGGGTGAGCCAATCGTACGGAAAAATTCCAAAGGTATTTGAGTTTCCAGAAACATGGGAGAGAGCTAAGTGGTTGCTCTCTGATTGATTGTTGCTGAGTGAGGAAATTGACTCTTATTGGCTGCTCAAAAGTTTAACTAAAGTAGTAAAAGAAAATAAGGGCGGGGCTTGTCTAGTAGCGAGAGATACAAAAAATAAAATTTTTAAAATTTAGCAAATTAAATGTGCAACAAACAGTATTGCACTAAAAGAATAAAAATCAAGGTGGATTATGAGAGCCGATATGTCTTCTTCTCGGTCTCTTAGTTGTAGAATTTGAATTACAGTCGTGAAGATTTATCATGGGGGTACATCTCTTGAGTAGCAGGGGTACGCACTTTCCTGGCGGCCATTTTAGAATATACTAGCTGAAATGCCCGTTCTTCGCACGGATTAAGTTTTAAAAACCAAAATTCATCTATTATAGCAATCAAAATATTTTTAGGGCGGGTAAAACTCTGTATTAAGTAGTATAACCAAAAATTAAAAATATTTTTTTCAAATGAATGTTCCCATTATAAATAATTTTAAACAAATTGTAATTTGGTTTAAAAATAAATAATTTAACAAAAACAAATATTTTAACGTAAGAGAGAAAATTAGCATGCTAAAGAGTAAATAGATATGAATGAATGCAAATATAAATAAAAATTATTAGAAATGGGATAGCAGTAGTAAGTTTCTGCTATGGGAACTATGGGTGAAATAACTTGCAATAGATAAACCGAAAGAAAAAATTAATGATGATAAAGTGATTCTCACTAAATGCTATCATAAATAAGAAACATTCAACTGAAAAAAAATTAAATTAGTATTATATGAGGTATGGGTGCAATGCTATCTAACATCTCTGTAATACATTTAATGTAGAGTATTAAATGTAATTCAGTACTAAAAAATTTTTAATTAGTATGAACTAAAACCAAAAAATCTACCTAAAACAGATATAACAGGTCCCCATTGAAATAGCCCAGAACCAACAACAGTACTAAATGAAACAAATAATAAACCATGTTGCTAAAAAACTAACCATTACAAATGATACAGTTTTCTGGTTTGCAAGATTGTCAGAAGCAAAGTTAAGTCATGATGAAAAATCTGTTCAAAGGGTGCATCTCAGAGTTTCAGTGAATAGCCCCCTTTTTGTTAAAAAAAATTAGATTTTTTTCATTTAAAACAAAGATGAGTTCTTATTGGTCATAGGGACTATAAGGCAAAAAACAGTGACACTCAAAAAAACATTGTACATTCAGGTTTCTCATAAATAGGAAGCATTATCTTCAATATATTACCAACATGTTAGCAGCAATTAATTTGAATTTGGTGTCATTTTCTTTCTGTTATATTTTAAGCAATATTTTTCTACAATGAAGAAAACATTGAATATGCCGGTGAAGGAAGAATAGCAATAATCTTTATTTTCAACGACAGAAAAGGGCATGAGAATAAAAGCAAGCGAGAAGTGAAGGTGTAGTTTCATTGATTGTAAAAAAATACCCATTTGATATTTGTATCATGAATAGGTAATCATGATCTAAGATTCTGTTTATAAATAGCATCACAAATTATTGTTCCGCTTAAAAACTCAGTTTTGAACACAAAAACACACACACACATTTCATAAAATCTTAAATATTTAAAATTGATAAAAGAAATAAAATAAATACATATCAAAGTACCCTTACATATAGTAATTATAATATTAATCCAAACCAAAAAGCTACTTTAAATAGATAAATTAACGCTTGATTTTGAAGAAACTACCATAAGCAGCTCAAAACAAAAGAAGCATCTCAAAAAATCTTATATGTAAATAGAAATTCTAATTTAAATCACAACATTAACCATTAGTTAATCCTTATTAGTTAGAAATGACTGTCCTTTTCTTTAGTTACATTTTTCGTTACAATTGAAAAACATGGAATTTGCCAACAGAAGGAAAAGGGTACATATTGGAGTAACCGCAACAAAATTTGCACCACAATATCAAAATAACAGAGTCTTATATGTTTTATATGAAGAAAAAGTAAAATTTTGGTGACGAAGTGCCACTTTGACTCTAATACATAAGTATCAGGAAAAGCAGTACCCTTTTTCAATGGAAGGAAATGTTGGTGCTAACCTTTTATCGCACCAATGCCAACGTTCAAAATAACTCGCCAAGTTTTCAACGCTGATTTAAAATGTGTTTTATGGACTCAATTGGCAACCATGTGCTTCATTTCATGTAATGTTGTAATAATAATAGGTTGTGACAATATGTAAGAATTGAAATGTCATAGGAAGATTTGTTGGTACTTATGTATATAATTGCCAACTCTATTAATAACTCACTAAGTTGGCAACCACGATTTCCTATGTGTCGTCTTCCTATGTGTGCCATATGCTTTGATTCATATAATGCTGCCAATAGGTTGTGATCATACTTATTATTTTAACCAAATGGCCATGCTATGCAGTTGGAAGTAGGCAAGAAGTACTGCTGAAATGTACTGATATAAGCTATTAGGATGGAAGTAGGCAAGACATACCGTTAAAGTGTACTAATATTCAGGCGATGTTTTAGTTCCAAGTTTTACTTACTTTGGGGTCAACTACCTTCTGTTGCCGTGATATCAACATCAGATGAATAGTAACGCAAATGCATCAGTAGATTGATAATACCACCAACACTCAAGTTAGCGAGAATAAGGAAAAGCAACCACACAAACCCAAGGCCCTTACAACTACTTAGTACCAAAATACATACAAATGTTTTCTGCATTGTTGATTCTTTAAAAATAACAAATATAATAAACAACATGGGGAAAGCAAACTTTTTTCAGATACAGCAAAAGGGTTTAGAGAGTGTAATCAGGCTTTATTTGATAATCATAGTTCAGCTGGCATGAATCAGGAGCATAAAATGAAATAAAACATTTTACGGAAAGTAAATATCCTTGAAAGTGGCCAGAACAATAGAAATGGCCTTGTAAGCTGGGTAGTTGTTCCATTATTCAATCAACATAAATTATTACAAACCACAAAAGTAAAAAAGAAATAATCATCAACAAAAATTACACAGATACATAAATTTAATGCGGTGGCGAGGCTATAGTATCACCCACTCATGGCGGGATAAGTGTCCAATTCGACAATCCAACCAACCTTAGAACTAAATCATTACCTGAATAACAGAACACTTTAACGGTACACTATGTCCATTTTCAACCGTAAATAGCATGACCAGTTAGTTTGAAAAAGCTGTGAAAAATTAACAGTACACCCCATGTCTATTTTCAACCATAATAGCATGACCATTTTGTTTGAGAAAGCTGCACAAAAATAACATCCTTTATCTATTTTGAATTTTCGGAAAAGGATAAATACGTTATAACACATCAAAAGTCAATTGTTGCCAAACGGAAAAACAAAATTTAGAAAAAAACATTTTTTTATCACGATTTTTTTGAAAAACAAATAAAATTCAATCACAAAGAGTAAGAAATACAACCATAAATAAATATATTTACTGTAAAATGTGCTACAATCCCCCAAAAAACTGCTCGAAACATGCATTTTTGCAAAGTTAATACTTGACATGTTTGATGATGTCATATCTACATTTAGCTGAAACATCACTTAAAAATTGAAATTTAAAAAATCTAAAGCGAATTAAAAAGAAAACTCTTCGAGCATAAGGATCTGCAGCTTCTACGTGCCAAGTTTCACACTTCTGGGTTGCTTAATTTGGTCGGAATAGCGTAAACACACAAACTCTTTCTTTTATATATTTAGTATAGATTATGACATTAGTTTACAACCTTACATATAGTAGAAACCTTAAATATAAAAGTCTAATTTTGACGAAACTACAATAAAGAGCTCAGAACAAAAAGAAAATGTCAGAAAATCTCATACGTTAATAAAAATTTGTATTAGCCATCGTGTTCTTACGTATTAGCATCACCGCAGCCAAACTGGCACTAAGCACACACACACACACAAATCACACTATATCCCAACAAAATCCGACTGATTTTTTTTTTTTACATAAAAACACAAACACAGTATCTTTGTTGTTTTGATATCAAGGAGCGATTAACATGGCGCCAATTTGGCTGTGATGACACTTATATATCATAAATTCTAATTTAAATCATAATATTGGCAATCTAATAATCCCAATTAGTTTCAATGGAGTGTCATTTTCTACGGTACTTGCATATTATCGCAACCTATTGGCGGCATTACATGAAATAAAGCATATGGTTGCCAATTTGGTGAGTTATTAAACCTGTGTCATGATATGAATCTCAGATGAATTGTAATCAAGTTAAGTTTATCCACCGTATTAAATTCATGTATCTGTGTATAATTTTTTCTTATCACACACAACTTTTGTGATTTGTAATAATCCACGCTGACTGTGCAATGGAAAAAGTACCCATCTTGCAATACCTAAGGTTATTAAAGCTACTATTTTTATTGTTGTGGCCACTTTTAAAGATATTTACTTCCCATAAAATGTTCTATTTCATTTTATGCTCTTGATTAATCTTAGCTGTACTATAAGCCTAATTACATCTTTTTGCTGTATCTGAAAATTTTTTCCTTCCCCATGTTGTTTATTAATTTTGTTATTCTTAGAGTCAATAATGCAAAAACATTTGTTCATATTACGGTACAAAACAGTTGCAAGGACCTTGGGTTTGCATATTTGCTTCGCCTTATTCTTGCTAACCTGAATGTTGGTGGTATTATCAGTCTATGGTTATGCTTGGGTTACAAAATTTTTTTTCAGATACAGCAAAAAGGTTTGAAGAGTGTAATCAAGCTTTTTTGATAATCATAGTACAGCTAAGATAAATCAGGAGCATAAAAGGAAATAGAACATTTTATGGAAAGTAAATATTTTTAAAAGTGGTTACAACAATAAAAATAATAGCTTTAGGGCTTGCAAAATGGGTAGTTATTCCATTACGCAATCAACATGCATTATTACAAACCACAAAAGGAAATAAGAAATAATTTGAACCAAAATTATGCACAGTTAGACAAATTCAATACGGTGGATAAGCTTAACTTGATTACAATCCATCTGAGATTCATATGGCACAGGTTGTCGGCGCCAAAGTTAAATCTAGAACCGAATGACATCGCCTGAATATTAGTAATTAGTAAACTTTAATGGTACATATTACCCCATTCCATCAGTATAGAATGATTATTTAGTCAGAAAAAGTTGTATAAAAAAAACATCCTTTTTTTTAAAGAAATGAAAAAGATATAATACGTTGGAAATCAAATACGAAAATATCTACTATTATCAAATTAGTGTTGCCAATCGGAAAAATAAAATTTAGAAAAACATTTTTTTAAGACTGTTTTTTCGAAAAACAAATGTAATTCCTCCACAAAGAGTTAAAAAAAAAATGAATAAATACAACTAAAATAAATATATTTACAGTTAAATGTGCTAAAATCCCCTCCAAAACTGCTCAAAATATTAATTTTCGCAAAGTTAAGACTTGACATGGTATTAGCTCCATTTAGCTGAAAAATCGCATAAAAATTGAATTTTAAAAAATTCTAAAGCATATTTCGAAAAAAACTCTTTGAGGTTAATAGCATAACGACCTATAGCTTCTACATGCCAAGTTTCATACTCCTGGGTTGCTTAATTTGGTGGGAATAGGTGAAACACACACATATATATATATAAACTCTTTCTTTTATATATTAGTATAGATTACTATTCTGCACTGATGGGTCATGCATAATTTAAGAACTGGTACTCTAATTCTTACACTATTTGACAATGTTTATTCAATTGTTAAAATAATGCTACTAATCTATGGTGCCGCGACAGCCAAGTAGTAAAGGTAAGGGACTCCGGCCTGGAGAGTTAAAAGTTCGATTCAAGTACTTCTGAAGAACTGCCTTGCAGAGGGTGGCCGATGCATGCGATATATGTCGAAGCCCGCGTTGGTGTGGTGGAAGCGTTGTGCCAGTACTGGTGTGGTACTCCTCACTTGACAATGGTTCAAAATTCCAAAGTACGTCAAAAGCCCTAGTGTAGTAAAATAGGGTGACGTTATTATTAACTGACGTGACTAAACTATGTAGACATTAATATTAATACAAGAAAAAACACAGATAACTCTTATGCAATACTTTTAATTTTTTTAGACATAAATGCCCCTTGTTATCAGATATATTTTAACTTATTTCACTATAAATTTGTTATAATTAAAACAAACAAATCTAGTTGTTTCGCATGAAATCACTTAAATTATATAACAATACAGCACCACAGATACGTAGTTGGTTCGAATTTCGTATAGTGCAGTTTTTATCTTCATAGACTTGCACTGAAAAAGGCTCCTATTGTAGGATTAATGCACGTTAAAAATGTACGAGAAATAATATTCGAAAGTGAGGGTTTTTATTACCGGTGCACTTAAAACAACACTGGGACTATTAGTAATAGATTTTAGCATTATAAATCACTGAAAAGTCATAAAAATGACACCTTTAACCTAAACTTATCTTCCACTCTACGGAAACGAAAGGACGTCGAACAAAGGTAGGTTACGTGCATAGATTCTTTACACGCTGGGTCTTCAGTGGCATCAGAACTTAAACTAATCAGCACCAGCCACCGATTAGTGACCATCATTTATAAGCTATCGAGATCACTTACTAAAGATTTTAAGTTTATTGAATCTAGTGAAAGGTCAGATTGCGTCGTCGTCACGTAATCATAGTTCAAAATTTGAGATCCAACACAAATAGACAGCTTTTTGAGACATAAAAACCTCAGAAGAATGAAGTATATATTAGAGTTATTTTAGTCATATGTAAGCGAGAAAAAATTTAGATATATTGTATTTAAGTATATATTAACTCCTTAACTTTTGAATAAATGTGGCACAATTCCAGCCAGTGCCACGGTTTTTCACATAGGCGAGCGTATGCTGTGAACTTGGGAGAAAAGAAAATATATAAGTATGCAGATTTTCTCCAAAATTGGCAAGGATTCAGCAAATACTGTCAAATTAGTTTAAATGCATATTAAGGACATCGGAATTCTTTTGTTGACACTCGCGCAAACAAAATCGCAATTCAAGAAAATAGATGTATCGAGCGAAGCCGATATATATATATATATATATGCTAGTGGCACATAAGTGGTTTATATACGTTTTAAATTTAAGACTAAAAAAGGTTTTGGAATATATTTGTAATTAAAAAAAAAGTCTTAAAAAGAAGCAAACTTTATTAAAAATATCTGGATAACACACTAGTCTTGGTTCCTTTAAAAACCTACAAGAACTAAACAGCTCCTTAAAACAAAGCATTGGAGTTTTATATAATAAAGTATTTACCGAGTTCAAAGCAAGCATCTTCCCTATGGAAGGTCCAATGTAAATTAAAGTCGATCACTTCTATAAAAATCGATTGTTACGATTCAGTCACTGGTCATTTTTCAGAAGGTTTCTTTCGCAAAAGGCAAGAATATCGCGTAACTAGTACATCGGTTATATGGCGAACAGCAATATATGGAGCTTCAACGACATCTTCATAAATGAATGTCGAAATCTTCGCAAGCGTGGCAGCATACTTTAAAAACATCTCCAATTTAATTTCTTGGTGTTCAATTATTGAAGACATGCATGAACAGAATTTATTAAATGTCACAGCTGTTTTCTCTTTTCCAGCGAAACTTTGAAGAAATTCCCACCAGAAAAGAGACGAGTTCAGTTGACAAATGTTCTCTATTTCGGTTTGCATAAATTCGGAAAAAATATCAACATCTCCAATTGCTGCTTTTGGTATCCAGTTTGGAAAATCTTTTCGAATTACACAATGAACCAGTGTGGTAGCAAATATTCTACCGGTATTTTCAAGCTGTTTAGAATCTTCCATTATATCGATCGATCAAAAAAGAAACAATCAAATGGTTGCTTAAGTCGTCGTTTGAATAGATTAAAAGTATCAAAAGCTGAGGAATGCTCTCATTTGAAGAAGAATATATTACTATTCTGCATTGACGTGGCCACGCATAATTTATGAACTGCTACACTTATTCGTACGCTTTGGCAGTATTTATTCAGTTTTTAAATTAATGCCACTAATCTAAGGTAGGGTTGGCAGCCTAGTGGTCAAGGCAATGGACTCGTGGTAGTAAGGTCATGAGTTCAATCAAAGAACTTGTTAAGACCCGCTGTGCAGAGGGTGGCCGATGGACACGATATATGTCGAGGCTCACGTTGGTGTAGAGGGAAATTTAGGAAAAAGTAGTGCCAGCACTGGTGTTGTACTCGTCCCTTGACCATGGTTCGAAATTCCGAGGTGCACCAAAAGTTCGTGTGTATATGAAAAGGGTGACCTTGTTATTCACTCACGCGACTAATGTATGTAGACATTGATTTTAATAGAACAAAAAAAGAAAGAACTCTAATGAAATTCTTCGAAGTCTTTTTGGACAAAAACATCCGGTATTATCAGAGATGTTACTTATTTCATAGTAAATTTGTTTTCAATAAAACCAAATCTATTTGTTTCGTATGACATACAATCCCTTTAAAACTACAACAATACAGCAGCACAGGTACGTACCTGGTTTGTATAGCGTATGTTTATCATTATAGATTTGTTTCAGAAATAGTTTATTTTTTTTGTATGTATTATATTGAAGGTTTTAGTTGCTGAAAAAGGCTGATGTTGTGGGAATAATGCACAATTACGATATCCGACTGGTTGCGACAACTTTTTTTTAAAAAAAAGAAGATATGGATATTTTTTTGTTATTTTTAGATTTTTTTGTGCATTTTAAGAAAATTTGCTAAATTTAAGAAGAGAAAAAAAATTATAACTAAAAGGGGGGAAATAAGGTATCAATTGACAAAAAAATAGCATAAACACGGCCCATTCTGCATCAAACGCTTATGAACAAATTTTCAGTTTTCTCAACTAATGTGTTGCTGTATTACTCAATTTTGAAATGACCTGTAGGATAAGAGATATTTTCTTCTTACAAAAACTAGAAAACTTTGTGGGTTACTATATGAAAAAGCTTAAAAAGACAGTGATTATTATCACATAACGGACTTTAAATTTTATAATAAAACTGTGATTGATAAAGGTGAAGGTTAAAATCATTCTGCTATTATACAGAACTTACAGAAAAAATTTCAGTTAATTATGTTCAAAATTTTTCAGCAATCGCTGACCCCCTTTGATTATTTTCAAAAAATCACATATCAAGTAAAACGCGTTTTAAAGTATGGCATCTTGCTTAAAGTAGTGGCATCTGCTTTTACTAAAACACTTGTTGTTTTTCTTCTTGTAAACGGAAAATGATACACTTGGCACTTTTTTAAAGCTAATAAGATGGCCCATAAAATAAAATCATAAAGAATAATTTGTCATATTTTGGAAAAATTCACAGTTTTAGGGTATTTGGATACCTTAATATGCATAAGAAATAATATTGGAAAGTGAATGTTTATTATCATTGAACTTAAACCTACGCTAGGACTATAATAACAGACTTTATATTAAGAATAACAAAATTCATGAGGATGACACCTGTGAACCAGTACTAACCAGCACCATCGTCAAATTCGTGACCATGCCCCTTAATCTATCGAGGTCACTTACTGCTGAAGAATATTTTAAGTTTATGAAATCAGGTTACAGCTCAGATTGTGTCTTCGTGACGTAACTATAATTCAAAATTTTGAGATCCATCAAAATTTGACCACTTTTTGAGGCGTAAAAAAATTAAAAGAATGAAGTATGTATTAACGTTGCTGTAGGCATATATAGGCGAGAAGAAATTTTGGTATTTGGGCCTTTTAGTATAAACTCCTTAACTGTCGGTTAAAAGTTACATGATTTGCTCCCAGTGCTATAGTTTCTTTCATACGCTTGCGTATGCGGTGAACTTAAGAGAAAAGAAAAAGCATACATTTGAAAAATTTTCTTTGAAAATAAGCAAGTCTTGTATAAAAAAACTATCAAGTTCATTTAATAGCAATTTAAAGCCTACGGAAATTGTTTTATTGACAGCAATGCGATCCATTTCTCTTTGATGTCAAGCGTTCGTTCGTAGTGACAGCAGCGCAAAGAAAAGAATCATATTTCAGTAGGAATTAATAACACATCCGGAGCTCCATAGCGAATGTATTAAGCGTGGCAGATACATATGCTGGTAGCACTTAAGTGGATAATATAAGTTTTAAATTTAAAAACATTGAAAATTCACCACATTATTTCTAATGAAAAATGGGCAAGACTAAACAGAAGCAAACTTTTTTTATATGTTTGGAAAACAAACTTGTCTTTGTTCCACCTAATAGCATACAAGAAATAAACAGCTTATAAAAGCAACGCATTTGAGTTCCATATAAAAATATTAAGATATTTGTAAATTTCAAAGCTAATATGTTCTCACTAGGTCGTCTATCGCAGTTGTTGTTGCCGTGTCCTTCCCGCAGGGGGAAGGAATGAATGTTGCCATTGCCTGTCGGACAGGTTAACTTCTTAACGATAGATGGCGACACCACCTATCTCCACCTCCACAAATTTGGCACGGAACTGAAGGGGAGGGAATTATTCTCCAGCCTCCTACACTCGTGGTTTCTGCTGCTACCGCCCACAAGACTTTCGGACCCACTGATTTAACGACCATATACTCCGTCTATACTCGGTGGTATTTAGTGGCCCCGGGCATTGAATCCAGGCCCTCAGGTCTGGAGTCTGATGCTCTAACCACTAGGCTACCCACGGCAGCAGTTTATTGCAGTAAGATACACAATCCGTCTCTTCTAATAGTAATCCATCAAATGTTACGGTTCAGTCACTGATCATTATTCCGAAAGTTTCTTTCGCAGAAAATCTGGATATTGCGTAACTAGTTCATTAGTTATGCGACCAATAGCAATAATTGCAGCTTCAACCGCATCTTTGTAAATGAAAGTCGAAATCTTCGCAAGCTTGGCAGCATAGTTTAAAAAACGCTTCCGTTTTTTCTTCTTGGTATTGATTTATTGAAGACATGCACCAACATAACTTCTCGAAGGTCACATTCGTTTTCTCTTTTCCAGCGAAGTTTTGGTGAAATTCCCACCAGAAAAAGCAAGATAGTTGAATTCATAAATGTTCCGATTCGGTTTGCATAAAATCGGGGGAAATTGCTTCAATTTCTGCTTCTGGTGTCCAGGTTGTAATATACTTTCGTATTACACAATGATCAAGTTTGGTAGCAAATATTCTAGCAGTAATTTCAAGCTGTTTAGAGTCTTCCATTATATCGGTAAAAACAATTGAATGATTGCTGAAGTTGTCGTTTGAACAAATTAAAAGTAACGAAGTTGTGGATATCTCTTAGGGTGCTGTTTCTGGGCAAATTAGCCGCTGGTGGTCCTCCATCCCATATCCGACATATAGATGTGAGCGATTGTTTTCGTTTTCATGCTTAAGAGATGGACGTTTCTTAAGTGAGCCAATCGTACGGAAAAATTCCGAAGATCTTCGAGTTTCCAGATACAGGGGAGAGAGCTGAGTGGTTGCTCACTGATTGGTTATTGCTGTGTGAGGAAATTGACTCTTATTGGCTGCTCAAATGTCTAGCAAAAGTAGTAAAAGAAAATGAGGGCGGAGCTTGTCTTGAAGTGAGAGATACAAAAAATAAAGTTTAAAATTTAGCAAATTAAATATGCAGCAAACAGTATTTCACTCAAAAAATAAAAATCAAGGTGCATTATGAGAGCCGATATGTATTCTTCTCTGTGTCTTAGTTGTAGTATTTGAATTATAGTCGTGAAGATCTTTCATGTGGAACTTTCTTGGGTAGAAGGGGTACGTACTTTCCTGGCGGCCATTTTAGAATATATTATTATTCTGCAGTGATGGGAAATGCATAATTAATGAACTGATACTCTAATTCTTACGCTTCTTGCCTTTTTACATTCATTTGTTAAACTTACAAGACTAATATATGGTGCCGCGGCTGCCAAGTAGTCACTGTAAGGGACTCGTTGCTGGAGAGTTAAGAGTTTGATTCAAGTACTTCTGAAGACCCGCCTTGCAGAGGGTGGCCGATGCATGCAATATATGTCAAAGCCCGCGTTGGCGTGGTGGAAACGTTGTGCCAGTACTCGTGTGGTACTCGTCACTTGACGATATTTAAGAATTCCAAAGTACGTCAAAATCCCTTGTGTAGTTATATAAGGTGACGTTATTATTAACTAACGTGACTAAACTATGTAGACATTAATATTAATACAATAAATAAACAGATAACTCATGTAATACTTTGAATTTTTTTTGGACAAATATATCCCGTGTTATGAGATATATTTTAACTTATTTCACTATGAATTTGTTATAATTAAAACAAACAAATCTAGTTGTTTCGCATGAAATCACTTAAATTATATAACAATACAGCACCACAGATACGTAGTTGGTTCGAATTTCGTATAGTGCAGTGTTTATCTTCATAGATTTGCACTGAAAAAGGCTCCTATTGTAGGATTAATGCACGTTAAAAATGTACCAGAAATAATATTTGAAAGTGAGGGTTTTTATTACCGGTGCACTTAAAATAACACTGGGACTATTGGTAATGGATTTTATTATTATGAATCACAGAAAAGTCACGAAAATGACACCTGAAACCTAAACGTATCTTCCCCTCTACGACATCGAAAGGACTTTAAACAAAGGTAGCTTTACGTACATAGATTCTTTACACGCTGGGTCTTCAGTGGCATCAGGACTTAAAATAATCAGCACCAGCCACCGATTAGTTACCATCATTTATAAGCTATCGAGATCACTTACTAAAGATTTTAAATTTATTGAATCTAGTGAAAGGTCAGATTGCGTCGTCGTCACGTAATCATAGTTCAAAATTTGAGATCCAACACAAATAGACAGCTTTTTGAGACATAAAAACCTCAGAAGAATGAAGTATATATTGGAGTTATTTTATTCATATGCAAGCGAGAAAAAACTTTGATATCTTGTATTTAAGTTTATATTAACTCCTTAACTTCTGAATAAAAGTGGCACAATTCCTGCCAGTGCCACCCTTTTTCACATAGCCGAACGTATGCTGTGAACTTGGGAGAAAAGAAAATATATAAGTATGCAAATTTTCTCCAAAATATGCAAGGATTCAGAAAATACCGTCAAATTAGTTTAAATGCATATTAAGGACATCGGAATTCTTTTGCTGACAACCGCGCAATTAAAAGAATCGTAATTAAAGAAAATAGATGTATCGAGTGAAGCCGATATATATATATGCTAGTGGCACATAAATGGTTAATATACGTTTTAAATTAAATAAGTCTAAAAAAGGTTTTGGAATATATTTGTAATAAAAAAAAAGTCTTAGAAAGAAGCAAACTTTATTAAAAATGTCTGGATCACAGACTAGTCTTTGTTCCATTGAAAGACATACAAGAACTAATCAGCTCCTTAAAACAAATCAGAGTTTTATATAAAATGTTATAAAGCATTTACCAAGTTCAAAGTAAGCATCTTCTCTCTGGATCGTCCATTGTAAATTACAGTCGATAGCTTCTAAAAAAAAAAATCGGTTGTTACAATTCAGTCAATGGTCATTTTTCAAAAGGGCAGGATATCGGGTAACTAGTACATTGGTTATATGTTTAATAGCAATACTTGGAGCTTGAACGACATCTACGTAAATGAAAGTCGAAATCTTCGCAAGCTTGGCAGCATACTCTAAAAACGTCTCCAATTTAATTTCTTGGTGTTCAATTATTGAAGACATGCATGAACAGAATTCATTAAATGTCACAACTGTTTTCTCTTTTCCAGCGAAACTTTGAAGAAATTCCCCCCAGAACTGAGACGAGTTCAGTTGACAAATGTTCTCTATTTCGGTTTGCATAAATTCGGAAAAAATATCAACACCTTGAATTGCTGGTATCCTTTTTGGAAATTCTTTTCGGATTACAGAATAAACCAGTTTGGTAGCAAATATTCTACCGATATTTTCAAAATGTTTAGAATCTTCCATTATATCGATTAAAAAAACAACCAAATGATTGCTTAACTCGTCGTTTGAATAGATTAAAAGTAACAAAAGCTGAGGAATTCTCTCATTTCAAGAAGATTATATTACTATTCTGCATTGACGTGGCCACGCATAATTTATGAACTGCTACTCTAATTCTTACGCTTTGGCAGTATTTATTCAGTTTTTAAATTAATGCCACTAATCTAAGGTGGGGTTGGCAGCCTAGTGGTAAAGACAATGGACTTGTGGTAGAAAGATCATGAGTTTAATCAAAGAACTTGTTAGGACCCGCTGCGAAGAGGGTGGCCGATGCACGCGATATATGTCGACGCTCACGTTGGTGTAGTGGGAAATTTAGGAAAACGTTGTGCCAGCACAGGTGTTGTACTCGTCCCCAGACAATGGTTCGAAATTCCGAGGTGCACCAAAAGTCCGTGTGTATATGAAAAGGGTGACGTTGTTATTCACTCACGCGACTAATGTATGTAGACATTGATATTAATACAGCAAAAAAAGAAAAAAGAACTCTAATGAAATACTTCGAGATCTTTTTGGACAAAAACATCCCGTATTATCAGAGATGTTACTTATTTCATAGTAAATTTGTTTTCAATAAGACCAAATCTATTTGTTTCATATAACATAAAATCCCTTTTAAACTACAACAATACAGCAGCACAGGTACGTAGCTGGTTTGTATAGCGTATGTTTATCATTATAGATTTGTTTCAGAAAAAGTTATTTTTGTGTGTGTGTGTTATATTTGGTTTTAGGTGCTATAAAAGGCTGATGTTGTGGGAATAATGCACTATTACGGTATCCGACTGGTTGCGACAACTTTTTTAAAAAAAAGAAGATATGGGTAATTTTTTTGTTATTTTTAGATTTGTTTAGTGCATTTTAAGAAAATTTGCTAAATTTAAGAAGAGAAAAAAAATTATTATAACTAAAAGGGGGGAAATAAGGTATCAATTGACAAAAAAATAGCATAAACACGGCCCATTCTGCATCAAACGCTTATGAACAAATTTTCAGTTTTCTCAACTAATGTGTTGCTGTATTACTCAATTTTGAAATGACCTGTAGGATAAGAGATATTTTCTTCTTACAAAAACTAGAAAACTTTGTGGGTTACTATATGAAAAAGCTTAAAAAGACAGTGATTATTATCACATAACGGACTTTAAATTTTATAATAAAACTGTGATTGATAAAGGTGAAGGTTAAAATCATTCTGCTATTATACAGAACTTACAGAAAAAATTTCAGTTAATTATGTTCAAACTTTTTCAGCAATCGCTGACCCCCTTTGATTATTTTCAAAAAATCACATATCAACTAAAACGCGTTTTAAAGTATGGCATCTTGCTTAAAGTAGTGGCATCTGCTTTTACTAAAACACTTGTTGTTTTTCTTCTTGTAAACAGAAAATGATACACTTGGCACTTTTTTAAAGCTAATAAGATGGCCCATAAAATAAAATCATAATGAATAATTTGTCATATTTTGGAAAAATTCACAGTTTTAGGGTAGTCGGATACCTTAATATGCATAAGAAATAATATTGGAAAGTGAATGTTTATTATCATTGAACTTAAACCTACGCTAGGACTATAATAGACTTTATATTAAAAATAACAAAATTCATGAGGATGACACCTATGAACCAGTACTAACCAGCACCACCGTCAAATTCGTGACCATGCCCCCTAATCTATCGAGGTCATTACTGCAGAAGATTATTTTAAGTTTAGGGAATCAGGTTACAGCTCAGATTGTGTTTTCTTGACGTAACTATAATTCAAAATTTTGAGATCCATCAAAATTTAAACACTTTTTGAGACGTAAAAAAATCAAAAGAATGAAGTATGTATTAACGTTGTTGTAGGCATATATAGGCGAGAAGAAATTTTGGTATTTAGTACTTTAGTATATATTAACTCCTTATCTGTCGATTAAAAGTTACATGATTTGCCCCCAGTTCTATAGTTTCGCTAGCCAGGACTTCAGATGTACAGTGGCTTCACTGAACTGAACTGAACTATAATTTCTCACATAGGAGTGCGTATACGGTGAACTTGAGAGAAAAGTAAAAGAATAAATTTTGAATTTTTTTTTCAAATAAGCAAGTTTTGTATAAAAATACAATCAAGTTCATTTAATTGCAATTTAAACCCTACGGAATTTGTTTTATTGACAGCAATGCGATCCATTTCTCTTTGATGTCATGCGTTCGCTCGTACTCACAGCAGCGCAAAGAAAAGAATCAGGTTTCAGTAGGAATTAATAACACATCCGGCGCTCCATAGCGAATGTATTAAGCGTGGCGGATACATATGCTGGTAGCACTTAAGTGGATAATATAAGTTTTAAATTTAAAAACATTGAAAATTCACCACATTATTTCTAATGAAAAATGGGCAAGACTAAACAGAAACAAACTTTTTTTATATGTTTTTTAAAATTTTTTTTTAACATTTATAAATCCCGTGCACCACCGAACGTATAACACGGGGGTAAACAACACAGACAGAAGAGAAAGGATTACAACACAAACATCCATGCCTTCTCCGGGATTCGAACCCAGTCCCAGCGGTACCGCAGTCAGCTTCACTGACCACTATACCGGATGGGCGGCCTTTTTATATGTTTGGAATACAAACTAGTCTTTGTTCCGCCTAATAGCATACAAGAAATAAACAGCTTATAAAAGCAACGCATTTGAGTTACATATAAAAATATTAAGATGTTTGTAAATTTCAAAGCTAATATGTTCTCTCTAGG
Organism: Trichonephila clavata; assembly: GCA_019973975.1. Classification (NCBI taxonomy): domain Eukaryota; kingdom Metazoa; phylum Arthropoda; class Arachnida; order Araneae; family Nephilidae; genus Trichonephila; species Trichonephila clavata. The sequence continues at coordinate 43,463 of BMAO01001864.1, forward strand.
TCGTCTATTGCAGTTGTTGTTGCCGTGTCCTTCCCGCAGGGAAGGAATGAATGTTGCCATTGCCTGTCGGACAGGTTGACTTCTTAACGATAGATGGCGACACCACCTATCTCCACCTCCACAATTTTGGCACGGAACTGAAGGGGAGGGAATTATTCTCCAGCCTCCTACACTCGTGGTTTCTGCTGCTACCGCCCACAAGACTTTCGGACCCACTGATTTAACGACCATATACTCCGTCTTTACTCGGTGTTATTTAGTGGCATCGGGCATCGAACCCAGGCCCTCAGGTCTGGAGTCCGATGCTCTAACCACTAGGCTACCCACGGCAGCAGTCTATTGCAGTAAATTACACAATCCATAGCTTCTAATAAAAATCCGTTGAATGTTACGGTTCTGTCACTGATCATTATTCGGAAAGTTTCTTTCGCAGAAGCTCTGGGTATTGCGTAACTAGTTCATTAGTATGTGACCAATAGCAATAGTTGCAGCTTCAACTGTATCTTTGTAAATGAAAGTCGAAATCTTCGCAAGTTTGGCAGCATAGTTTAAAAAACGCTTCCGTTTTTTTCTTCTTAGTATTGATTTATTGAATACATGCACAAACAGAATTTCTCGAAGATCATATTTGTTTTCTCTTTTCCAGCGATGTTTTGGTGAATTTCCCACCAGAAAACGCAAGATAGTTGAATTCATAAATGTTCCGATTCGGTTTGTATAAAATCGCAGAATTTGAAGCAATTTCCCCCTTCTGGTGTCCAGGTTGTAATATGCTTTCGCATTACACAATGATCAAGTTTCGTAGCAAATATTCTAGCTGTAATTTCAAGCTTTGCAGAGTCTTCCATTATTTCGATAAAAAAAACAATCGATGATTGCTGAAGTTGTCGTTTGAACAAATTAAAAGTAACAAAATTGTGAAACTCTCTTAGGGTTCTACGGTGCTGTTACTGCGCAAATGGGCCGCTAGCGGCCCTCCATCCCATCTCCGACATATAGATGTGGAGCGATTATTTTCATTTTCATGCTTAAGAGATGAACGTTTCTGATTGGGTGAGCCAATAGTACGGAAAAATTCCGAAGATCTAAGTTTCCAGATACATGGGAGAGAGCTGAGTGGTCGCTCACTGATTGGTTCTTGCTGTGTGAGGAAACTGTCTCCTTAAACCTAGCAAAAGTAGTATAAGAAAATGAGGGCGGGGCTTGTATTGTACTGAGAGATACAAAAAATAAAAGTTTAAAATTTAGCAAATTAAATGTGCAGCAAACGGTATTGCACTCAAAGAATAAAAATTAAGGTGGATTATAAGAGCCGAGAAGTATTCTTCTCGTTCTTAGTTCTGGAATTTCAATTACAGTCGTGACGATTTTTCATGTGGAACTCTTTTGAGTAGCTGGGGTACACACTTCCCTGGCGGCCAATTTAGAATATATTACTATTCTGCAGTGATGGGTCACGCATAATTTATGAACTGGTACTCTTATTCTTAAGCTTCTTGCTTTTTTTATTCAGTTGTTAAACTAACACGACTCATATATGGTGCCGCGGCAGCCAAGGTAAGGGACTCGTGGCTGGAGAGTCACGAGTTTGATACAAACACTTTTGAAGACCCCCCGCGTGCAGAGGCTGGCTGATGCATGCGTTATACTTAGAGGCCAACGTTGTTGTGGTGGGAAATTTAGGAAAACGTTATGCCAGCACTGGTGTCGTACTTGTCACTTGACGATGGTTCAAAATCCCTTGTGTAGTTGAATAGGGTGACGTTATTATTAACTGAAGCGCCTAATCTATGTAGACATTAATACAAGAAAAAATAGAGAACTCTTGTGTAATACTTTGAAATTTTTTGAACAAAAATACCCCGTGTTATCAGATATATTTTAACTTATTTCACTATAAACTTGTTATAATTAAAACAACCAAATCTAGTTGTATCGCATGAAATCACTTAAATTATATAACACAGCACCACAAATACGTAGTTGGTTCCAATTTCATATAGTGCAGTGTTTATCTTCATAGATTTGCACTGAAAAGGCTCCTACTGTAGGATTAATGCACGTTAAAAATGTACGAGAAATAATATTCGAAAGTGAGGGTTTTTATTACCGGTGCACTTAAAACAACACTGGGACTATTAGTAATAGATTTTAGCATTATGAATCACTGCAAAGTCATAAAAATGACACCTGTAACCTAAACTTATCTTCCACTCTACGGCAACGAAAGGACGTCCAACAAAGGTAGGTTACGTGCATAGATTCTTTACACGCTGGTTCTTAAGTGGCATCAGGACTTAAACTAATCAGAACCAACCACCGATTAGTGACCATCACCCCTAAGCTATCGAGATCACTTACTAAAGATTTTAAGTTTATTGAATCTAGTGAAAGGTCAGATTGCATCGTCGTCACGTAATCCTAGTTCAAAATTTGAGATCCAACACAAATAGACAGCTTTTTGAGACGTAAAAACCTCAGAAGAATGAAGTATATACTAGTGTTATTTTAGTCATACGCAAACGAGAAAAAATTTTGGCATCTTGTATTTAAGTATATATTAACTCCTTAACTTCTAAATAAAAGTGACAATTGCACCCAGTGCCACCGTTTGTGTGCCACCGCGGTGAACTTGGAATGAAAAAACATAAAAATACAAATTTTCTCCATAATAGGCAAGGATTCAGAAATACTGTGAAATTAAATCAATTGCATATTAAAGACATCGGAATTCTTTTGCTGACAACAGCGCAAACAAAAGAATCGCAATTCAAGAAAATAGATGTATCAAGCGAAGCCGATATATATGCTAGTGGAAAATAAGTGCTTAATACAAGTTTTAAATTTAATAAGACTAAAAAAGGTTTTGGAATATATTTGAAAAAAAAAAAGAAGTCTTAAAAAGAAGCAAACTTTATTAAAAATATCTGGATTACAGACTAGTCTTGGTTCCTTTAAAACCTACAAGAACTAAACAGCTCCTTAAAACAAAGCATTGGAGTTTTATACAATAAAGCATTTACCAAGTTCAAAGCAAGCATCTTCCATCCGGATCGTCCATTGTAAATTACAGTCGATAACTTCTAAAAAAATCGGTTGTTACAATTCAGTCAATGATCATTTTTCAAAATTCTACTTTTTCAAGATGGCAGGATATCGCGTAACTAGAACTTTGGTTATATGCCAATAGCAATATTTGGAGCTTCAACGACATCTTTGTAAATGAAAGTCGAAATCTTCGCAAGCTTGGCAGCATACTTTAAAAACGTCTCCAATTTAATTTCTTGGTGTTCAATTATTGAACACATGCATGAGCAGAATTTATTAAATGTCACATCTGTTCTCTCTTTTCCAGCGAAACTTTGGCGAAATTCCCACCAGAACGGTGAAAAATTCAAATCACAAATCTTCTCTATTTCGGTTCGCATAGATTCGGGGAATATATCAACATCTTCAATTGCTGTTTCTGGTATCCAGGTTGGATAATCTTTTCGCATTACACAATGAACAAGTTGGGTAGCAAAAATTCTACCGGTATTTTCAAGCTGTTTAGAATCTTCCATTATATTGATTAAAAATACAATCGATTGATCGCTTAAGTCGTCGTTTGAATAGATTAAAAGTAGAAAAGCTGAGGAATTCTCTCACTTGAAGAAGAATATATTACTATTCTGCAGTGACGTGTTCATGCATAATTTATGAACTGGTACTCTTATTCTTACGCTTCTTGGAATTATTTATTCAATTTTTAAATTATTGCCACTAATCTGAGGTGGGGTTGGCAGCCTAGTGGTCAAGGTAATGGACTCGTGGTTGAAAGTCATGAGTTCAATCAAAGAGCTTGTTAAGACTCGCTGTGCAGAGGGTGGCCGATGCACGCGAAATAAGTCGAGGCTCACGTTGGTGTGGTTGGAAAGTTAGGAAAAAGTTTTGCCAGCACTGGTGTCGTACTCGTTACTTGACCATGGTTCAAAATTCCGAAGTGCACCAAAATCCCTTGTGTATTTGAAAAGGGTGCCGTTGTTATTCACTCACGTGACTAATGTATGTAGACATTGAAATTAATACTACAAAAAAAAAAGAATTCCAATGAAATTCTTCGAGGTCTTTTTGGACAAAACGTCCCGTATTATCAGAGATGTTACTTATTTCACAGTATATTTGTTTTCAATAAGACCAAGTCTATTTCTTTCGTATGACATAAAGTCCCTTTTAAACTATAATAATACAGCAGCACAGATACGTAGCTGGGTCATATAGCATATGTTTTTCAATATAGATTTGCTTCAGAAATATTTTGATGTGTGTGTGTGTGTGTGTGTGTGTGCTAGGTTTAGTCTTAGGTGCTGTAAAAGGCTGATGTTTTGGGAATAATGCAGTATTAATATGTATGAGAATTTGGGAAAGTGAATGCTTATTATCATTGGACTTAAATCAATGCTAGGACTATTAGTAATAGACTCTATGTAATGAATGACAAAAAATTCATGAGGATGACACCTAAACCAGCACCCGTACACTCAACTTTCACTGTACACCAACAAAAGGATTTTAAAGCAAAATAGGTTTCGTGCATAGATTCTCTACTTTCTGGATCTTCAGTGGCATCAGGATTTGAACTCAGAACTAACCCGCACCACGGACAAATTCGTGAACATGCCCCCTAATCTATGGAGGTCACTTACCACTGGAAAAGTTTAAGTTTAGGTAATCGGGTTCCAGCTCAGATTGTGTCTTCGTGACGTAACTGTAATTAAAAATTTTGAAATCCATCACAATTAGACCGCTTTTTGAGGCGTAAAAAATCAAAAGAATGAAGTATATATTAATGTTGTTTTAGGCATATGTAGGTGATAAGAAAATTTGGTATTTGGTACTTTAGTATATATTAACTCCTTATCTGTCGATTAAAAGTTACATGATTTGCTCCTAGTGCTATCGTTTCTCACATAGGCGTGCGTATGCGGTGAACTTGAGAGAAAAGAAAAGGCATAAATTTGCAAATTTTTCTTTGAAATAAGCAAGAGTTTTCCAAAAATATTATCCAGTTCATTTAATTGCATTTTAAAACCTACGGAAATTGTTTTATTGACAGCAACGCGTCCCATTTCTCTTTGATGTCAAGCGTTCGTTCTTACTGACATCAGCGCAAAGAAAATATTTTCAGTAGGACGGATATATACGTCCGGGGCCCTATGACGAATACATTAAGCGTGGCGGATACATATGCGGGTAGCACTTAAGTGGATAATATAAGTTTTAAATTTCAAAACATTAAAAAAGTTTCCCACATTAATTCTAATAAAAAATGAGCAAGACTAAAATAGAAGCAAACTTTATTCAAAAATGTTTGAAATACAAACTAGTCTTGGTGAGTGAGTGAATATTAACGTCCCACTGTTCAGCTACACGAGGGCTTTTGGAGACGGTCCGCGTAATTTTGAACCATGGTCAAGTGACGAGGACGAAACTGAGCGGCCCCCCTCTCTCCTAACTACCACACAACACCAACGGGAGGACGTTTGAGCTCTTGACAGATTTAACGTGCATCGCTTCCCTATACGGTGGGTCTACACTGGTACTGGGATCGAACTCATGACATGCTAGCCACGATCCGATGCCTAGACCACTTGGCTACCGCGGCCACTCAAACTAGTCTTGGTTTTACCTAAAAGCATAGAAGAAATAAACAACGTATAAAAGCAACGCATTTCAGTTATATATAAAAATATTAAGATATTTCCAAATTTCAAAGGTAATATATTCCCTCTAGGTCTATTGCAGTAAATTACAATCCATCGATTCTAATAAAAATCCGTCAAATGTTACGGTTCAGTCAATGATCTTTTTTCGGAAAGTTTCTTTCGCAGAAGGTCTGTATATTGTGTAACTAGTATATCTATACAAATAAATAAAATTGAAGTATCTGTTTGTAATTTCAAATTAGCAGCCTTTTACTTAATGCACTAAAAGTATATACGGTACTCATAACAAAAAACCAATTTTTAAAATTTTTGTCTGTCTGTCTGTCTGTTTGTTCCGGCTAATCTCAGAAACGGCTGGTGCGATTTTAAAAATTCTTTCACTAATGGAAAGCTACATTAACGGGGAGTACCATAGGCTATATTTTATTCCCGTATTCTTACGGGAACCGAAACTATACGGGTGAACGTGAAACTGAATGCCAAGATGAACGCCAAATTGAACGCCAAGCTGAGCTAATGAAGTCGTTTTGGTTACTGGCGACCGATGCTGTTCATGAGACATAATAGTGTTACGCGCACATGATAATACGCTGACACGTGCCATAATTTTTTTTTTATGAAAGGAGAATCTCACTGTTCAGTTAAGTAGAGCATAGGCTGTTTCGGATGCACTTTTAAAAATAATAAATCAAGGCTTCATAAGCAAAAAGCAATGCAAGAAACAAAAAATTGATGTTTTACGGTTAGTTTTAATCCTTTCTTTTTTTTTATTTACATTTTTAGTCACATTTAAACAATAGTTATTATAATCCCAATCTATATCTATACAAATAAATAAATTGAAGTGCCTGTTTGTAATTTCAAATTAGCAGCAATTGTTTGCGGGGGCGGGGGTTTAAGGGGCGTCATAAATTCCGATTTTTAAGTTATTAGACGTACAGTCTTGAAACTTAGTAAGTAGATTCCTCTCATAGGGTAGAGATACGCTACAAAATGGGTTTCGTGAAAATTGCCCTCAAGTGGCGTTGCGGGATTTAAGGGGCGTTATAGATAATTATTTCCATTTTTAAACTATTAGACGCACAGTCTTTATATTTGATAAGTAGATTTCTTTTATAGAGTAGAGATCAGCTATAAGAAGGTTTTGTGAAAACAGACCTCTAAATGGCGTTGCGGGGGATTTAGTGGCGTACTAGATAAATATTTTCGTTTTTAAACTACTTCACCTCCCTGCTTGAAAATTGGTAGGAATGTTTCTTTCATGGAGTAAATATCCGCTACAAAACAGGTTTGGGAAAAATTGACCCTCAAGGGGTGTTAAGGGGTGTTAAGGGCAGATATAAATAATTATTTCCATTTTTAAACTATTAGACGCACAGTTTGAAATTTGGTAAGCAGATTCCTCTCATAGGATAGAGATACACTAAAAAATGTGTTTTGTGAAAATCGATCCCTTTGCGGGGGTTCAAGGGGCGTTATTGATAATTTTTTTTTTTGCATTTTTAATTTATTGGACGCACAGTCTTCAAATTTTGCTAAGCAGATTTCTTTCATGGTGTGCAATTCCCTACAAAATTGGTTTTGTGAAAACAGACCCAGAAGTGGCGTTGCGGGGGCTCAAGTGGCGTTATAGATAATTTTCCCCATTTTTAAACTATTAGACGTACAGTCTTGAATTTTGATAAGCAGATTCCTTTCGTAGAGAAACGCTACAAAATGGGTTTTGCGAATATCAACTATCAAGTTTAATTTCGGGAGATTAAGAGACGTAATTGATAAATATTTCCATTTTAAACTATTTGGTCATCCTGCTTGAAAATTGGTAGGCATGTTCCTTTCATGGAATAGAGTTCCTCTAACAAAGAGTAAACCGAAAATTGACCCCCAAGGAGGGTTGCGAAGGGTCAAGAGGAGTTGCAGAAAAAAATTCCTGTTTTTAATTGTTAGACCCATATACTTTAAATTTTTTAAGCATGTTTCTTTTGTTGGATATGGATCCACTAAGAATGTATTTTAAGCAAATCAAGTTCTGGGGGGTGCAGGGGGTTACTGGGACGTATTGACAAAAAAATTACTTTTTTCGAGCTACAAGGACTATAATAATGAAATTTGGTTTGCATTTTTCTTTTGTTGAGTTGAAATCCGCTAAGAGCGGTAATTTTAGAAAACGGCTCTCAAAACGGGATTACTGAGATATTGATAGTAAAACTTTTGTTTTTTTTCCTGTTAGGTTTAGACTTGAAATTTGGCTTGCATGTTCAATTTACGGAGTAGAGATCCACCGAATATTGGTTTTGCGGGAATCCACTTGGTTTTTGGGTTATGAAAGAGCAAACATCATTCTATGCTTCAATTTTAGAGATTTTTAGAAAACACAAATTAGATGAGTTCTGCCCTTTTTTTTTATCAACAGGCGACAGTTACAGGTATAAGTATATTTTTCAATACAATCGAATTCTTAATGCAGGACTTAGATATCAATAATTTATACATATATATATAAGCAGTAAACATTTATAAAACATCATGAAATTCCCAGCGAAGCGGGCGGGTAACAGCTAGTTACTTATATGACCAATAGAATATTTGAAGCTTCAACGACATTATCGTAAATGTAAGTCAAAATCTTCGCAAGCTTGGTTTGGCCGCATTAGCCAAGTGGTAAGGGCATCGGATCGTGGCTAGCGTGTCATGAGTTCGATCGCAGTACCACTGAAGACCTGCCGTGTAGGGGAACAATGCACGTTTTATCTGTCGAGAGCTCAAACGTCCTCCCGTTGGTCTGGTGTGGTAGTTATTAGAGGTGGTGCCATCTCAAGTATTGTCCGCGTTACTTGATTATGGTTCAAAATTACGCGGAAAGTCCCCAACAGCCCTCGTGTAGCTGAGCAGTAGGACTTTAATATTCACTCACTCACTTGCAAGCTTGACAGCATAGATTAAAAACGTTACCTTGTTTTCTTCTTCGTGTTGAATTAATGAAGACACGAGTGAACAGAATTTCTCGAAAGTAACATTTTCTTTCTCTTTTCCAACGAAGTTTCGATGAAATTCCAACCAAAACGGAATTGAGTTCAGATGACAAATCATCTCTATTTCAGTTTTCATAAAATCCGAGAGAATATCGACATCTTCAACTGCTGCTTCTGGTATCAAGGTTGGAATATCTTTCCACATTACACAATGGACAAGTTTGGTAGCAAATATTCTAGCGGTATTTTCAAGCTGTTTAGTCTTCCATGATATAAGTAAAAATAATAGTCAACAATGATTGCTGAAGTTGTCTTTAAACAGATAAAACAGTGAGGTGGCATGCATAATTTATGAATGGTATTCTTATTCTTACACTTCTTGACATTTATTCAATTGTAAAATTAATGCGACATGTCTGGGATGGCCGTGCCAGCCGAATAGTCAAGGTAACGGACTCGGGACTGTGGAGTGTCATGATTTTGAACCAAGTATTTCTGAAGACCCGCCGTGCAGAGGGTGGCCGAAGCACACGAAATATGTCGAGGTTGGCGTTGTAGAAAAGTTAGAAAAAAGTGGTGCCAGTACTGGTGTCGTTCTCGTCACTTGACGATGGTTTAAAATTAAGAGGGCCGTCACAAAAGCCTTTATGTTGCTGAATAGTGTGATGCTATTATTCACTCTCATGGCTTAGCTATGTGGACTTTGATAATAATAGAAGAATAAATTATAGTTTAAAAAAACTAAAAAACACACTTTTATAGTGAATCGAACTAAAAAGTTAAAAAAAAAGTCCTTAATATATATAAATAAAATGATAAACGAGAAAAATAATGTCACACACATTGGGGTGAAAAGTGTGGGATGCTCTATATTGTTTTAATTCTTTACTACTTCTATTCCGAAATGCTGAGTTAGTGTAAAAACGTAGTTCAAAGTACCCCTCGCATTTACCCCAATGACATTAGTTTTCTCGTTAATCATTCTATTATATAAATAATTTTTTTTTTTTTACTTTTTAGTTCGATTCAATATAAAGCGTATTTTTTAGTTTTTTTTAAACTAAAATTTATTTTTCATTTTTTAGTTCGATCTACATTAAAAGCGTGTTTTTTTTAGTTTTTTACACAATCATTTACTCATTGTTGAATTTATTGTTGACTTTGGTATTTGGAGAAGGGGAAGAGGAATTAAGTAGCTGCTGGAAACAGTCTTACTCTTCAATAGATATTAATTAAGGGGTCTGAAGGGTATCTCTTCTCTCCGTTTAAGGGGCCTGGGATCAGTCCCGTATCGTTATATTTCAAAAATTCTGTCTCTGTAAAAGCAGGTCAAATCAAAGTATTTTAAGAAGAAATATTAAGTGTCGATCGTATTATCACCTTTTAATTGTATTGCTATAATGTTAATTCGTATCATCACATCTAAGCGTATTGCTTTGTAAAAATAAAAAGTATTTAACAGTTAGAGCATAATTTTTTTCCGTTCAAGAGTCTTTTATTTCCTTTTTCAAAAAAGCTATACAATTGTTTATTATGGTAAAAAATAGCTGACGCACCCAAACTACCCTTGTTCGTATAAAGAACACTTTTTTGTTTGTTTTATTTATAGAACTCAAGTGTGTATTCATTTTAGGCATTGCACCTTAGTCTTTTAGTCACTAAATCTAGAATTAGTCACCAAATCTTGAAATGGTATATGGAATTAGTCGCCAAATCTGGAAGTGGTATATGGAATTAGTCGTCATATTAGAATATCTTTATTCCTGATCAGAAAAAAACAATTATTAAATTGTCATCAATCCTTGACAAGTGTGCAAAATTTCGAATTAATCTGGTCTTTTAAAGTCAGTAAAAATAGAGTTCAAAATTCTGTTACATATAAGTGAAACTTATAAAAGCGTGTTAAAAAAGAACACTTATGCGATATATTGGACTAAAAACCCCATGTTATACCGGATTAATTCTAACTTATTTCACAGTAATTTTTTTTTTATAAGTAAAATCAAATCTATTTGTTTCATACGACACAAGAAATAACATTAAAACTATAACAAAACAGCTATGCAGATCCGTAGTTGATTCGAATCTCTTAGTGGAGTGTTTATCGTCAAGGATTTGCCATCGGAATTGTTTTTCTCGGGACCTGGATTTGAGCTTAGGTGCTGAGAAAGGCCCATGTAGGGGGGATTAATGCACGATTAACATGTATGAGACATGCTATTGGAAACCGAGTGCTTATTATCGTTGCACTTAGAGCAAAACTAGGATTATTAGTAATTGACTTTAGTATTATGAATCACAAAATAGTCAGGGATGACACCTGAACCAACACCCGTATACTCAATTTCTACTCTGCACCAACGAAATTACTTTGATCCAAGGAAGGTTACGTGCATAGATTCTCTACACGCTGGGCCTTCAGTGGGTGATTTTGGGGTTTATTGGCGCAAGAGCCGATTTCGGCTATACTGCGCCAAACATTTGTTTTAATATCTGTGGTCTAGACGGGAAGAGAAAGAAAGAATGACAAGAGAGTGGGTCTAAAATAGAGAAGGATCACTAGGGTACCCCGAGGCCTTCAGTGGCATCAAGACTTTAAATCAAAACTAACCAGCGCCAGCCACAAATTAGTTACAATGGCCCCTAAGCTATCGAGATCACTTGCTACTGAAGAAGTTTAGGGAATAAAGTGTTACAACAGATTGTATCCTCGTCACGTAACCATAGTTCAAAACTTCGAGAACCATTGCAAAAAGACAGCTTTTTGACACGCAAAAAATTCTGAAATTATTGTGAAGTATAATACATTTTCCTTTAGTCATATGCAAGCGAGAAAAATATTTGGTTTTTTAGTATATATTAAATCCTTAACAGCAGAATAAAGGTTACGCGATTTGCTAACAGTGTCAACTTTATTTCATATAGGCATACGTTTGAGGTAAACTGGAGAAAAAGAAAAAGCATAAATATGCAAGTGTTTCTCTGAAATAAGCAAGTACTTCACAAATACTATCAAATTCATTTAATTGCATTCTAAAGACTACGGAGATGTTTCGCGGGAGGCACTTAAGTGGTAAATATACATTTTAAATTTCACGAGACTAAAAAGTTTCACAATGCATATGTAATAAAAATGAGCAAGTCATAAAAAGCAAACTTTATTAAAAATGTCTGGATCACAGACTAGTCTTTCATTCCTTTAAAAGCATACAGGAAATAAAGAGCTCCTTAAAAAAAAGCATTTGAGTAAATGTTATGAAGTACTTACGAAGTTAAAATCAAGCATCTTCCCTGTGGGTCGTCTATTGTAATTTACAGTAGATCCATTTTTTAAAAAAATCTGTCAATTGTTACGATTCAGGCACTGATTCGTTTTCAAAAGGTTTCTTTTGCAAAACGTAAGGATATCGCGTAACTAGAATAAAGGTTATATAACTAGCAGCAATATTTGGAGCATCTGGGTAATCGGTATAAATGTAGGACGAAAACACCGCCAGCTTCCCAGCATAGTTCAAAAACCTCTCCGTGTTTACTTCTTGGTGTTGAATTATTACAGACATGCATGAACAGAATTCCTCGAAAGTCTCAGCTGTTTTCTCTTTTCCAGCGAAACTTTGGCAAAATTCACACCAGAACGGAAACGAGTTCAGTTGACAAATTTTCACCATTTCTTTTTGCATAAACTCGGGGAAAACATAATCTTCAAATAGTGCTTCTGGTATCCAGTTTGTATAATGTTTAGTCACTACAAAATGAACAAGTTGGGTAGCAAATATTCTAGCAGTATTTTCAAGAACTATAGAGACTTCCATTACTTCGATAAAAACAATTAAATGATCGCTGAAAATGTCGTTTGAACAAATTAAAAGTAGCAAAGCTATGGAACTATCTTGCCTTCCATTGTAGAATACATTATTATTAGGCAGTGACGTTGTTATGCATAATTTATGAACTGGTAATCTTATTCTTACGCTTTTTCACATTATTGATTCTGCCTTTGATTTAATACGACTAATCTATGGTGGCCGCGGTAGCCTAGTGGTCAAGGTAACGGATAATCCTGATTTCGATCCAAGTGCTTTGAAGACCCGCCGAACAGAGGACGGCCGATGCACTCGTTATATGTCGAGGCTCACGTTGGTGTGGTGTGGTGTGGTCACTGGTGTCGTACTCGTCACTTGACGATAGTTCAAAATTACTTGGTACACCAAAAGCCCTTATGTATTTGAATAGTTTGACATTTTTATTCACTCTTGTGACTTATCTATGTAGACTCTGAAATTAATATAAGGATAAAAAGGACCCTTACGTAATACTTTTAACTTTTTTTAGACAAAATAATCCCTTGTTATACCGGAAATATTTTAACTTCTTTCACACAGTAAATTTGCTACAATTTAGATCAAATCTATTTGTTTCGTATTACATATGACATTACTTTTAAACTACTTAACAATACAGCACCACAATATACTTAGTTGGATTTAATCTCTTGTTGTGAATCATTATGGATTTGCTACCGAAATAGGTTTTCCTCGGTTACTGAATTTGAGCTTAGAATCTGAAAAACGTTCATGTTGTAGGATTAATGCACTATTAATGTGTATGGGACATAATATTGGACTGCGATAGTTTTATTGTCGTAGCACTTAATGCAACAGCAGGGCTATTATTAATTGACTTTAGCGTTATGAATCACAAAATAGTCACGACGATGACATATGAACTAGTACCCCTACACTGAACTTCCTCTCTATGACAATGAAAGGACTTTGAGCCAAGGTAGGTTATGTGCATCGATTCTCTACAAGCTGGATTTTCAGTGGCATCTGGACTTGAACACACAACTTATCAGCGCGAGCCACAAATTTGTGACCATGGTTCTAAGATATCGAGATCACTTACTACAGAAAAGCATAAGGCGTTAGCCAAGCTTCCAATTATACAGTGCTACACTGTACTGAACTGAACAACAGAAAAAGTTTCAAACTTTAGGGAATCGGTTGTCAGCTCAGATTGTGTATTTGTCACGTAACCATAGTTCAAAATTTTGAGATCCATCACTGATAGACCGCTTTTTGAGACGTAAAAAAATTTCAGAAGAATTAAGTATATATTAATGTTATTTTAGTCATATGTATGTGAGAAAAAGTTTGGTATTTAGAGCTTAAATATATATTAATTCCTTAACTGCCGATTAAAAGTTAAGCTATTATCTCCATGTGCCACCGCTTTTCACAGAGGCGTGCGTATGCAGTGAACTGGAGAGGAAAGAAAATATATTAATATACATATTTTTCTCAGAAATAAGCAAGTCCACCACAAATACTGTCAAGTTCATTTAATTGCATTGTAAATCCTTCTGAATTGGTTTGCTGACAGCAGCACAGAAAGAATCGCATTTCAATAGGACGTATATATACTTCCGGGGCACATGCAGAAGTATTGAGGGAGTTGGATATATGCTGGTGTCACTTAAGTGGTTAATATAAGTAAGTCTTTTGAAAAAGCAGAGTGTGAAGAAATTACTTCATATGCTTCTGGAAAGTACTAAAAAAAGAAAATTCTAAAAAATAACAAATTTTTACTTTAAACCAGTTTTTTCAAAAAGTAAAATTTTCCCACTTATATGATTCTGAAATTTTCAGTGAGCATATTTTTAACAAATTTACAAATTTAAATGGAGGGAATTAGATATATATAGCAAACTTGTTTTGATAAAGCACTTTTAAAAATAAATTTCAAGGCAAAAAAATCGGCATTTTTTAAAAAAAAAAATCTTAATTACTTTTATTATTAAAAAGTCAAACCCGACGTTTTAGTTTTATTGATAGATTTACATTCCCTACTGTAAAAATTTTGTACATGAGATTTTAGTTGTTTGAGAAAAAGGTATATTTTATGCAATTTGCCATGGGCTCATATGGACGTGCTTGATCCCCTTAAAAAGTTGCACACTATATTTGTAATAAAAAAGGAGCAAGTCCTAAAATGAAGGAAACTTTATTAAAAATGTATGTAATACAAACTAGTCTTTGTTCCCCTTAAAAGCATACAAGAGCTAAACAGATTATTAAAACACAAAACATTCGAATTTTTATATGAAAATGTTAAGATTTTTGCAAATTTCAAAGCGAGTCTATTGCCTCCAAGTCGTCTGTTGCAGCAAATTACAATCCCAACACTTCCAAGAAAAATCTATCAAATGTTACGGTTCAGTCATTGATCATTATTCGTCAGGTATTTTCTGCACAAGGCTAGGATATCGCGCAACAAGTACATTGGTTATATGACCAATAGCAATATCTGGAGCTTCTACGACATTATCATAAATGTAAATCGCAACCTTCGCAAGCTTGGCAGCGTAGTATAAAAACCTCTCCCTGTTTTCTTCTTCGTGTTGAATTATTGAAGACATGCGTGTACAGAATTTCTCGAAAGTCATTTTTGTTTCCTCTTTTCCAACGAAGTTTTCTTAAATTTCCCACTTAACCACAAGTGTGTTTAGTATACAAATCACGTTTATTTCGCTTTTCACATAATCCGAGAAAATATCATCTTCATCTTCAATTTCTACTTCTGGTATCCAGTTTGGAATATATTTCTGCATTACACAATGGACAAGTTTGGTAGCAAATATTCTAGCGGTATTTTCGAGCCGTTTAGAGTCTTCCATTATATGAATAAAAGACAATCGAACTATCGCTGAAGTTGTCGTTTGAACAGAATAAAAGTATCAAAACTGAGGAATTCTCTTTCTTCAAGAAGAATATATTACTATATATTACTGGTTCTGCATCGAAGTGTCATGCATAATTTATGAACTATTACTTTTAATCTTACTCTTCTTGACATTTATTCAGTTGTTAAATTAATGCGGCTTACTATGGAGGCCGCGGCAGTCTAGTGGTCAAGGGAACGGACTCGTGGCGTGCCATGAAATTGAACTAAGTATTTCTGAAGACCCGCCGTGCATAGGGTGGCTGATGCACACAAAATATGTCGAGGATCATGTTGGTATGGTGGGAAAGTTAGGAAAAATTAGTGCCAGTTCTGGTGTCGTACTCTTCACTTGACAAAGGTTCAAAATTGTGAGATGCGTCAAAAAAAACCCTTATGTATTTAAATAGGGCGACGTTATTATTCATCCTCGTGACTTATCTATGTTGACTTTGATATTAATGTGAAAAATAAGAGAACCCTTATGTAGTTGTTTGGAGGTTTTTTTTGGACAAAAAAAATCCCCATGTTATACCGGATATAATTTAATTCATTTCACAGTAAATTTGTCAAAATTAAGGTCAAATGTACTTGTTTCGTATTACATAAGAAATCACTTTGCATTGTAACAGCGTTTCTCAAACTGTGGGGCATGATAATCCTACGAGGGGGGCGCGAGCCTATTGAAAAGTCGAAAACAATTATTTAAGATAATTATTAACTTACTGAAAGTAAACAAACAAAATACATTCTAACATTAAAAATTAAAATACACATTTACACTAAGACATTTATTAAAACATAAGTACTACGCAATGTATTTTAACTAAACGGTACTAACAATAAGTTAAGAACATTTATCAATTTCCAATGATGCCTTTGGTTTTTTATATATAAAATTAAATGCAAAAATTCTTTGATAATTTTACGTTTTATAATTAATCCTTTAAAAAAACGATTAAAAATTTTACAATTCGCTCCCCAAGGCCTCCGTTTTACCCGTAGGCTAGCGTATGTGGTGCATTTGGGGGGGGAGGGAAGAAAAGGAACAAATCCTCTGAAATAACTAAATCCGTCGCAAACACTGTCAAAGTCCTTTTATTGCTTTCCAAATCCTTTGGAATAATTGTATAGATAGCAGTGCACAGAAAAGATCTTGCTTCGGGCAGGCGTATATATACGCCGGTGACATTTAAAAAGTTGTATTGTAGCTTTAGTATTGAAGTGGCGCGCTTATCCGGTAGGACAGAACCCGAGACCTTTGGATCCGTAGCCGAGTCACTTACCCACTACACCAAAATGATCACCATGTTGCGGAGGTTGTTACTGGCTTCTATAGATGGTACCGCTACATAGTCACCCACCAGTGAGTTGGTGGTTAAGCGAACGAACGATGAAGTGGTTATATCGAGCATGTTAGCTGCTGCATCGCTAGTTGTGACGACTTTGCTGGTTGCGTCATTCGTGCGTGACGACTTTGAGGGTTGCGTCATTCGTGCGGGACGGCTTGAAGATTGAGTCACTATGCGACGGCTTTGGTTGATAGATGGCGCCATGACAGTTCAGAAGGTCGCCTTTTTCTGAGTTCAGCCAGGGTCACCAAAGAAGATGTGCATTCATCCGCTGGTATAGAACTCGGGACCTTTCGATCCGAAGCCGAGTAGCTTAACCACTACACCAAAATGATCACCATGGTGCGGAGGTTGTTACTGGCTTATATAGATGTGGTACCGCTACAGTATATTAAAATACAGTATTAATGATTACAATACAGTGTTATTGTATGGAAGGGAGGTGCGATGAAAATTATGATAGAAAATGGGTTCGCAAATATTGAAAGTTTGAGAAGCACTGCGCAATAACAATACAGCCCCACAGATACGTAATTCGTTCGAATCTCATAGTGGAGTGTTTATCATGCATTTGGCTACCGGAATCGTTTTTCTCGGTGCTGGATTTAAGCTTAGGCGCTGAAAAAGGCTCATGTTGGAGAATTGACGCTCGTTTAACACGTGTGAGACATACTATTGGAAAGTGAGTGCTATTATCGTTGCACTTAAGACAACACTAGGACTATTTCTAATAGACTTTAGTATTATGAATCACAAAAAAGTCACGAAGAGGACACTTGAACCAGTACCCCTACACTTAATTTTCACTCCGCACCACCGAAATTACTTTGAGCAAAGTTAGGTTATTTGCACAGATTTCTATACCCGCTGGGTCTTCAGTTGCGTCAGTCCTTAAAATCACAATTAACCAGCGCCAGCCTCAAATTAGTGACAATGGCCCCTAAGCTATCGAGATCACTTGCTACTGAAGAAGTTTAGGGAAGAAAGTGTTACAACAGATTGTATCCTCGTCACGTAACCATAGTTCAAAACTTCGAGAACCATTGCAAAAAGACAGCTTTTTGACACGCAAAAAATTCTGAAATTATTGTGAAGTGTAATACATTTTCCTTTAGTCATATGCAAGCGAGAAAAATATTGTTTTTTAGTATATATTAAATCCTTAACAGCAGAATAAAGGTTACGCGATTTGCTAACAGTGTCAACTTTATTTCATATAGGCATACGTTTGAGGTAAACTGGAGAAAAAGAAAAAGCATAAATATGCAAGTGTTTCTCTGAAATAAGCAAGTACTCCACAAATACTATCAAGTTCATTTAATTGCATTCTAAAGACTACGGAGATGTTTCGCGGGAGGCACTTAAGTGGTAAATATACATTTTAAATTTCACGAGACTAAAAAGTTTCACAATGCATATGTAATAAAAATGAGCAAGTCATAAAAAGCAAACTTTATTAAAAATGTCTGGATCACAGACTAGTCTTTCATTCCTTTAAAAGCATACAGGAAATAAAGAGCTCCTTAAAACAAAGCATTTGAGTAAATGTTATGAAGTACTTACAAAGTTAAAATCAAGCATCTTCCCTGTGGGTCGTCTATTGTAATTTACAGTAGATACATTTTTAAAAAAAAATCTGTCAATTGTTACGATTCAGGCACTGATCGTTTTCAAAAGGTTTCTTTCGCAAAAGGTAAGGATATCGCGTAACTAGAATATAGGTTATATGACTAGCAGCAATATTTGGAGCATCAGGGTAATCGGTATAAATGTAGGACGAAAACACCGCCAGCTTCCCAGCATAGTTCAAAAACCTCTCCGTGTTTACTTCTTGGTGTTGAATTATTACAGACATGCATGAACAGAATTCCTCGAAAGTCTCAGCTGTTTTCTCTTTTCCAGCGAAACTTTGGCAAAATTCCCACCAGAACGGAAACGAGTTCAGTTGACAAATTTTCACTATTTCTTTTTGCATAAACTCGAGGAAAACATAATCTTCAAATAGTGCTTCTGGTATCCAGTTTGTATAATGTTTAGTTACTACAAAATGAACAAGTTGGGTAGCAAATATTCTAGCAGTATTTTCAAGAACTATAGAGACTTCCATTACTTCGATAAAAACAATTAAATGATCGCTGAAAATGTCGTTTGAACAAATTAAAAGTAGCAAAGCTATGGAACTATCTTGCCTTCCATTGTAGAATACATTATTATTAGGCAGTGACGTTGTTATGCATAAATTATGAACTGGTAATCTTATTCTTACGCTTTTTCACATTATTGATTCTGCCTTTGATTTAATACGACTAATCTATGGTGGCCGCGGTAGCCTAGTGATCAAGGTAACGGATAATCCTGATTTCGATCCAAGTGCTTTGAAGACCCGCCGAACAGAGGACGGCCGATGCACTCGTTATATGTCGAGGCTCACGTTGGTGTGGTGTGGTGTGGTCACTGGTGTCGTACTCGTCACTTGACGATAGTTCAAAATTACTTGGTACACCAAAAGCCCTTATGTATTTGAATAGTTTGACGTTTTTATTCACTCTTGTGACTTATCTATGTAGACTCTGAAATTAATATAAGGATAAAAAGGACTCTTACGTAATACTTTTAACTTTTTTTAGACAAAATAATCCCTTGTTATACCGGATATATTTTAACTTCTTTCACACAGTAAATTTGCTACAATTTAGATCAAATCTATTTGTTTCGTATTACATATGACATTACTTTTAAACTACTTAACAATACAGCACCACAATGTACTTAGTTGGCTTTAATCTCTTATTGTGAATCATTATGGATTTGCTACCGAAATTGTTTTCCTCGGTTACTGAATTTGAGCTTAGAATCTGAAAAACGTTCATGTTGTAGGATTAATGCACTATTAATGTGTATGGGACATAATATTGGACTGCGACAGTTTTATTGTTGTAGCACTGAATGCAACAGCAGGGCTATTATTAATTGACTTTAGCGTTATGAATCACAAAAAAGTCACGACAATGACATATGAACTAGTACCCCTACACTGAACTTCCTCTCTATGACAATGAAAGGACTTTGAGCCAAGGTTCAGTGGCATCTGGACTTGAACACACAACTTATCAGCGTGAGCCACAAATTTGTGACCATGGTTCTAAGATATCGAGATCATTTACTACAGAAAAGCATAAGGCGTTAGCCAAGCTTCCAATTATACAGTGCTACACTGTACTGAACTGAACAACAGAAAAAGTTTCAAACTTTAGGGAATCGGTTGCCAGCTCAGATTGTGTATTTGTCACGTAACCATGGTTCAGAATTTTGAGATCCATCACAGATAGACCGCTTTTTGAGACGTAAAAAAATTTCAGAAGAATTAAGTATATATTAATGTTATTTTAGTCATATGTATGTGAGAAAAAGTTTGGTATTTAGAGCTTAAATATATATTAATTCCTTAACTGCCGATTAAAAGTTAAGCTATTATCTCCATGTGCCACCGCTTTTCACAGAGGCGTGCGTATGCAGTGAACTGGAGAGGAAAGAAAATATATTAATATACATATTTTTCTCTGAAATAAGCAAGTCCACCACAAATACTGTCAAGTTCATTTAATTGCATTGTAAATCCTTCTGAATTGGTTTGCTGACAGCAGCACAGAAAGAAT
Source organism: Trichonephila clavata (assembly GCA_019973975.1). Lineage (NCBI taxonomy): Eukaryota > Metazoa > Arthropoda > Arachnida > Araneae > Nephilidae > Trichonephila > Trichonephila clavata. The sequence continues at coordinate 63,868 of BMAO01001864.1, forward strand.
CGCATTTCAATAGGACGTATATATACTTCCGGGGCACATGCAGAAGTATTGAGGGAGTTGGATATATGCTGGTGTCACTTAAGTGGTTAATATAAGTAAGTCTTTTGAAAAAGCAGAGTGTGAAGAAATTATTTCATATGCTTCTGGAAAGTACTAAAAAAAAGAAAATTCTAAAAAATAACAAATTTTTACTTTAAACCTGTTTTTTCAAAAAGTAAAATTTTCCCACTTATATGATTCTGAAATTTTCAGTGAGCATATTTTTAACATATTTACAAATTTAAATGGAGGGAATTAGATATATATAGCAAACTTGTTTTGATAAAGCACTTTTAAAAATAAATTTCAAGGCAAAAAAATCGGCATTTTTTAAAAAAAAAAATCTTAATTACTTTTATTATTAAAAAGTCAAACCCGACGTTTTAGTTTTATTGATAGATTTACATACCCTACTGTAAAAATTTTGTACATGGGATTTTAGTTGTTTGAGAAAAAGGTATATTTTATGCAATTTGCCATGGGCTCATATGGACGTGCTTGATCCCCTTAAAAAGTTGCACACTATATTTGTAATAAAAAAGGAGCAAGTCCTAAAATGAAGGAAACTTTATTAAAAATGTATGTAATACAAACTAGTCTTTGTTCCCCTTAAAAGCATACAAGAGCTAAACAGATTATTAAAACACAAAACATTCGAATTTTTATATGAAAATGTTAAGATTTTTGCAAATTTCAAAGCGAGTCTATTGCCTCCAAGTCGTCTGTTGCAGCAAATTACAATCCCAACACTTCCAAGAAAAATCTGTCAAATGTTACGGTTCAGTCATTGATCATTATTCGTCAGGTATTTTCTGCACAAGGCTAGGATATCGCGCAACAAGTACATTGGTTATATGACCAATAGCAATATCTGGAGCTTCTACGACATTATCATAAATGTAAATCGCAACCTTCGCAAGCTTGGCAGCGTAGTATAAAAACCTCTCCCTGTTTTCTTCTTCGTGTTGAATTATTGAAGACATGCGTGTACAGAATTTCTCGAAAGTCATTTTTGTTTCCTCTTTTCCAACGAAGTTTTCTTGAATTTCCCACTTAACCACAAGTGAGTTTAGTATACAAATCACGTTTATTTCGCTTTTCACATAATCCGAGAAAATATCATCTTCATCTTCAATTGCTACTTCTGGTATCCAGTTTGGAATATATTTCTGCATTACACAATGGACAAGTTTGGTAGCAAATATTCTAGCGGTATTTTCGAGCCGTTTAGAGTCTTCCATTATATGAATAAAAGACAATCGAACTATCGCTGAAGTTGTCGTTTGAACAGAATAAAAGTATCAAAACTGAGGAATTCTCTTTCTTCAAGAAGAATATATTACTATATATTACTGGTTCTGCATCGAAGTGTCATGCATAATTTATGAACTATTACTTTTATTCTTGCTCTTCTTGACATTTATTCAGTTGTTAAATTAATGCGGCTTACTATGGAGGCCGCGGCAGTCTAGTGGTCAAGGGAACGGACTCGTGGCGTGCCATGAAATTGAACCAAGTATTTCTGAAGACCCGCCGTGCATAGGGTGGCTGATGCACACAAAATATGTCGAGGCTCATGTTGGTATGGTGGGAAAGTTAGGAAAAATTAGTGCCAGTTCTGGTGTCGTACTCTTCACTTGACAAAGGTTCAAAATTATGAGATGCGTCAAAAAAACCCTTATGTAGTTAAATAGGGCGACGTTATTATTCATCCTCGTGACTTATCTATGTTGACTTTGATATTAATGTGAAAAATAAGAGAACCCTTATGTAGTAGTTTGGAGGTTTTTTTTGGACAAAAAAAATCCCCGTGTTATACCGGATATAATTTAATTCATTTCACAGTAAATTTGTCAAAATTAAGGCCAAATGTATTTGTTTCGTATTACATAAGAAATCACTTTGCATTGTAACAGCGTTTCTCAAACTGTGGGGCATGATAACCCTACGAGGGGGGCGCGAGCCTATTGAAAAGTCGAAAACAATTATTTAAGAAAATTATTAACTTACTGAAAGTAAACAAACAAAATACATTCTAACATTAAAAATTAAAATACACATTTACACTAAGACATTTATTAAAACATAAGTACTACGCAATGTATTTTAACTAAACGGTACTAACAATAAGTTAAGAACATTTATCAATTTCCAATGATGCCTTTGGTTTTTTATATATAAAATTAAATGCAAAAATTCTTTGATAATTTTACGTTTTATAATTAATCCCTTAAAAACCGATTAAAAATTTTACAATTCGCTCCCCAAGGCCTCCATTTTACCCGTAGGCTAGCGTATGTGGTGCATTTGGGGGGGGGGGGAAGAAAAGGAACAAATCCTCTGAAATAACTAAATCCGTCGCAAACACTGTCAAAGTCCTTTTATTGCTTTCCAAATCCTTTGGAATAATTGTATAGATAGCAGTGCACAGAAAAGATCTTGCTTCGGGCAGGCGTATATATACGCCGGTGACATTTAAAAAGTTGTATTGTAGCTTTAGTATTGAAGTGGCGCGCTTATCCGGTAGGACAGAACCCGAGACCTTTGGATCCGTAGCCGAGTCACTTACACACTACACCAAAATGATCACCATGTTGCGGAGGTTGTTACGGGCTTATATAGATGGTACCGCTACATAGTCACCCACCAGTGAGTTGGTGGTTAAGCGAACAAACGATGAAGTTGTTATATCGAGCATGTCAGCTGCTGCATCGCTAGTTGTGACGACTTTGCTGGTTGCGTCATTCGTGCGTGACGACTTTGAGGGTTGCGTCACCATGTGACGGATTGAAGATTGCGTCATTCGTTCGGGACGGCTTGAAGATTGAGTCACTATGCGACGGCTTTGGTTGATAGATGGCGCCATGACAGTTCAGAAGGTCGCCTTTTTCTGAGTTCAGCCAGGGTCACCAAAGAAGATGTGCATTCATCCGCTGGTATAGAACTCGGGACCTTTCGATACGAAGCCGAGTAGCTTAACCACTACACCAAAATGATCACCATGGTGCGGAGGTTGTTACTGGCTTATATAGATGTGGTACCGCTACAGTATATTAAAATACAGTATTAATGATTACAATACATTATTGTATTTAAGGGAGGTGCGATGAAAATTATGATAGAAAATGGGTTCGCAAATTCTGAAAGTTTGAGAAGCACTGCGCAATAACAATACAGCCCCACAGATACGTAATTCGTTCGAATCTCATAGTGGAGTGTTTATCATGCATTTGTTACCGGAATCGTTTTTCTCGGTGCTGGATTTAAGCTTAGGCGCTGAAAAAGGCTCATGTTGGGGAATTGACGCTCGTTTAACAAGTTTGAGACATACTATTGGAAAGTGAGTGCTATTATCGTTGCATTTAAGACAACACTAGGACTATTTCTAATAGACTTTAGTATTATGAATCACAAAAAAGTCACGAAGAGGACACTTGAACCAGTACCCCTACACTCAATTTTCACTCCGCACCACCGAAATTACTTTGAGCAAAGTTAGGTTATTTGCACAGATTTCTATACCCGCTGGGTCTTCAGTTGCGTCAGTCCTTAAAATCACAATTAACCAGCGCCAGCCTCAAATTAGTGACAATGGCCCCTAAGCTATCGAGATCACTTGCAACTAAAGAAGTTTTAAAATTTATGGAATCGAGTGCTTTAAGAGGTCTCAGGACTCGTAACATATATCTGTGCTCTCGAAAAAATATCCTTATCGAAACCAATGTAACTTAACAAATAAAGCAAAAGAATCATTTGAAATTTTTATCACATGATAATCACATATTTACATTCGTTCTCAAATTTCCGGAGAATTTGAGAAAAATTTAAAATTTATAAGGAAATAAAAATTGGACAATTTTTCAAAAATTGGAAAATTAGTATTTTACAGCGCGCAAGATTCGGAAGTACAAAATTGATCAAAATTTACAAAATTAACTTTACTTGGTATAAAAATGTTCACTTTCGAAGTTATACTATTTTTTAAAATATTTAAGGAAAAAAATATTTTTTAAATACAATTACAACGAAAATTTTAAAATTTTAAGAAAAAATTCAAATTCAAATAAAAAAAAATTTATTAAATTTTTTTTGAAAATTGAAGTATAAGTTACGAAGAGCCATATTTTGAACACGTGTATGGAATTTCAAATCGATATCATAAATAGTTTCTGAGAATTTCTGCACGCAAGCTAAAATTTGTTGTTTTGAGAAAAATGAAGTTAAAGATACGAAAGAGATAGGGATTTTGTTTAAATTTCTCTAGTTATTTCTCAATAACTTCGGAAATATTTACAGTATCAAAATGCTCAGAAATGTTGAGGCTTTGACATATATTTTTTTCAAAAAATTGAAAAATTTGCAATTTAAGAGTCCTTAGAGGCCTTAACAGATTGTGTCTTCGTTACGTAACCTTAGATCAAAATTTCGAGAAACATTACAAATAGAGTGATTTTTGAGATTAAAAAAATCTCAGAAGAACGTGAAGTGCATTTATACATGCTAATTTAGTCTTATTTAAGCGAGAGAAAAAAATTGGTACTTTAGTATATGTTAACTCCTTAACTGCCGAATAATTGTTACGCGATTTGCTCCTAGTACCAACTTTACATCATATAGGTATGCGTATAAAGTGAACTGGAGAGAAATAAAAGGCATAAACATGCAAGTGTTTCTCTGAAATAAGCAAGTACTCCACAAATACTACCAAGTTCTTTTAATTGCGTTTTAAAGCTACGGAATTGTTTTGCTGGCGGCACTTAAATGGTTAATATAAGTTTTAAATTTCACGGGATTAAAAAGTTTCTTAATGTATATGCAATAAAAATGAGCAAGTCTTAAAAAAAAAAAGCAAGCTTTATTGTAAATGTCTGGACCACAGACTAGTCTTTGTTCCATTTAAAAGTATACAAGAAACAAACAGCTCCTTAATACAATGCAATAGACTTTTATATAAAATTTTATAAAGCACTTTACCAAGTTCAAATCGAGCATCTTTCCTCTGGGTCGTCTATTGTAATTTAAAGTCAATGGCTTTTAAAAATCTCTGTCAATTGTTCAGACACTGATAATTATTCGATAGGCTTGTTTTGCAAAAGATCAGGATATCGCTTAAATAGTACATTGGTTATATGACTAATAGCAATATTTGGAGCTTCAGTGCAATTTCTGTACATGTAGGACGAAAACACCGCTAGCTTGCAAGCATAGTTCAAAAATCTCTCCTTGTTCACTTCTTCCTGCTGAATTATTGACGACATGCAAAAACAAAATTTCTCGAAAGTCACTTTTGTTTTCTCTTTTCCAGCGAAACTTTGGCAAAATTCCATCCAGAACGGATACGAGTTCAGTTGACAAATGTTCTCCATTTTTTTTTGCATACACTCTGGAAAACAATTATAATCTTCAAATGCTGCCTCTAGTATCCAGTCTGGATAATCTTTACTCATTACACAATGAATAAGTTTGGTTGCAAATATTTTAGCGGCAACTTCAAGCTTTTTAGAGTTTTCCATAATTTCGATAAAAACAATCAAATGATTGCTGAAGTTGTCGTATGTACAAATTAAAAGTAGCAGAGCAATAAAACTCTCTTGCCGGCCATTATAGAATATATTAATATTCTGCAGTGACGTGGTAATGCATTATCTTTGAACTGGTAATCTTATTCTTACGTTTTTCGACATTATTGTTTCAGTTGTTAAATACGGCCGCGGTAGCCAAGTGGTCTAGGCATCGGATCGTGGCTAGCGTGCCATGAGTTCGATCCCAGTACCACTGAAGACCCGCCGTGCAGGGGAACGATGCACGTGAAATTTGTCGAGAGCTCAAACGTCATCCCATTGGTGTGGTAGTTAGGAGAAGGGGGTGCCAGCTCAGGTGTCGTCCGCGTCACTTTACCATGGTTCAAAATTAAGCGGACCGTCCCCCAAATCCCTCGTGTACCTGAACAGTGGGACGTTAATATTCACTCACTCACACTCACTCAGTTGTTTAATTAATGCGACTTATCTATGGTGGTCGCGGTAGCATAGTAGTAAAGGTAACGGACACATGGCTGGAGAATCATGATTGGATCCAAGTGCTTCTGAAAACCCGCCGAACAAAGGGTGGCCAGTGCACGCAATATATGTTGAGGCTCATTTTGGTGTGGTGGGCAAGTTAGGAAAAAGTGTTTCGAACACTGGTGTGATACTAGTCACTTGACGATGGTTTAAAATTACGAGATACGCCAAAGTCCCTTATGTAGTTGAAAAGGGCGACGTTATTATTTACTCTAGTGTTTTATCTATGTAGACTTTGAAATTAATAGAAGAGAAAAATGAACATTTATGTAATAATTTGAAATTTTTTAGACAAGAATAAAACTGTTTTATACCGCATATATTTTAACTTATTTCACACAGTAAATTTGTTATAATTGAGACCAAATCTATTTATTTCGTATAACATACGACATCTCTTTTAAACTATATAACAATAAAACACTACATATACGTGGTTGGTTCGAATCTCGTATAGTGGAATGTTTCTCATTATGTATTTGCTACCAAAATGGTTTTTCTCGGTTACTGGATTTGAGCTTAGGTTCTGAAAAAGGTTCATTTTGTAGGATTAATGGACTACTAATATTTATGAGACATAATATTGGAATGTGAGAGTTTAATTATCGTACCACTTAAAGCAACAACAGGACTTTTAGTAATAGACTTTAGAATTATGAATCATAAAGTCACGAAGATGACACTGATCCAGTACCCCTACACTTAATTTCTACTCTACGCCAATGAAAGGTCTTTGAGCCAAGGTAGGTAAGGAGCAAGATTCTCTACACGCTGGGGTTTGAGTGGCATCTGGACTTGAACTCACAAATAACCTTCGTCGGCCACAAATTTGTGACCATGGTCCTAAGCTATCGAGAGCACTTACTACAGAAGCAGTTTGAAACTTTAGGGAATTGGAAGCTAGCTCAAATTGGTGTCTTTGTCACATAACCATAGTTCAAAATTTTGAGATCCATCACAGATAGACCACTTTTTGCGGCGTAAAAAATTTCAGAAAAATGAAGTATATATTAATGTTATTTTAGTCATATGTATGTGAGAAAAACGTTTGGAATTTTGAAACTAAATATATATTAATTCCTTAACTGCCGATACAAAGTTACGCGATTATCTCCATGTGCAACCGATTTTCACATAGGCGTGGGTATGCGGTCAACTTCAGAAGAAAGAGGCATAAATATGCCAATTCATCTTTGAAATGAGACAAATGCTGTCAAATTCATTGTAAGACCTTCGGAATTGTTTTGCTGACAACAGCGCAAAAAGAATCGTATTTCAGTAGGACGTATATATACTTCCGGGGCACCTGAAAGATGCATTAAGGGAGGTGGATATATATGCTGGTGGCACTTAAGTGGTTAATATACGTTTTAAAATTCACAAAATTTAGAGGGTCCGGCATGTAAATTTTCAAAAAAGAATCGATTTTCCTTTTTTATATCTTTTAAAAATCCAAATGCTTCTGCTTAAATTGATATATGATGCAAGAAAATGCAATAATTAATTATTTTTATTTATTTTTGAACCGAAGCTACTCCTTGGCGCGCATCGAATGTGTGATCTCTGCTAAGAGTACCTATATTTTCCCATAAGTAAGCTTCTGATGAGCGCGTAGCTATATGATATTCAATTAGAAAAATTAGAGTGTATTGGACATATTTAAATGCGTATAGGTACATATCTTTTGGATCCTAAATGCAAAAACAGAAGAAAACATTCACAAGATGGAAGAAACCCTAAGTGGTCATAACCCCGATTCACCGATATAATATCAAAAATTCTAAGATACTGTAGCATGGCTCTTATAATTCATGTCTATTATCTACATAGCATGAAGACTGCTTTTAGGGCTGTTTACTTTCTTGCGGTTATATAGTGATGGTACAAGTTTCAAAAGGCAGAAACTTAATGTAACGAAAAGGACTATGATCATAAAGACGAACACACGTGCCGTATACCATAATGAATTCAATGAAACATTTTTAGAGGCATAGGAAATCCTATGTTATTCAAAAATAAGTCTGTTAATACCACTTGGTAAGCGATTTCGAAATATACATTTGTAGAGCCAAGAACTCTAAAATTATGAGTAAATATGGCTACTGCATAGTTCAATGTGGGTCATGTAGCAAAACTAGTTATCTTCAAACATTGCAGCATTGAAACACTTTAAAACTGCGTCATTCTTCAAAAAAATTCGATGGACGTAGAACTCGCGTAGCCCAACTGAATCATCTTCAGATCCAGAAAAAAAAGGACGCCAAATTGTTAAAAGTAATGAAAATTTTTTTTTAAAAAAAACAGTATTTTGTAGAAGCAGAGTGTGAAGAAAATACTTCTGGAAAGTACTAAAAAGTGAATGCTCAAAAATTACAAATTTTTACTTTAAAACCTATTTTCTCAAAAGTAATATTTTCCCACTTACCATATAATCCGAAAAATTTTCAGTGAGCATACTTTTAAAACATTTACACATTTTAATTGAAGGAATTATATATAGCAAACATGTTTAGCTAAGGAACTTTTAAAAATAAGTTTCAAGGCAAAAATTTGAGAGTTTTTTTAAACAAAATCTTAATTACTTTTATTTTTATTAAAAAGACAAACACATAGTCTTAGTTTTATCGATAGAATTACATACTCTACTGTAAAAATTTTAGTTGTTTACGAGAAAAAGATAAAATTACGCAATCTACCATGGACTCGTATGGACGTGCATGATCCCCTTTAAATGTTACACACTATATTTGTAATAAAAAAATGAGCAAGTCTTAAACTGAAGCAAACTTTATTAAAAATGTTTGGAATACAAATTAGTGTTAGTTCCCCTTAAAAGCATACAAGAACTAAACTTATTATTAAAACACAAATCATTCCAATTTTTATGTGAAAATGTTAAAGATATTTGCAAATTTCAAAGAGAGTCTTTTTTCCCTCCAAATCGCCTAATGCAGCAAATTACAATCCCCAACACTTGGAAGAAAAATCTTTCAAATGTTACGGATGAGTCATTGATCATTATTCGCCAGGTGTTTTCTTCAGAAAGGTGGGATATCGCGTAATAAGTACATAGGTTATATGACCAATAGCAATATTTGGAGCTTCAACGACATTTTCGTAAATGTGAGTTGAAATCCTCGCAAGCTTGGCAGCATAGTATAAAAAGATATCCCTGTTTTCTTCTTCGTCTTGAATTAGTGAAGACATGTGTGAACAGAATTTCTCGAAAGTCGCATTTGTTTTCTCTTTTCCACCGAACTTTCGTTGATATTCGCCACTAAACAAAAGCGCGTTTTCTTGACAAACCTTCTCTATTTCGGTTTTCATAGAATCCGGGAAAATATCATCGTCTTCAATTGCTACTTCTGGTGTCCAGTTTGGAATATATTTCCGCATGACACAATGAACAAGTTTGGTAGCAAATATTCTAGCTGTATTTTCAAGCTGTTTAGAGTCTGCCATCATATAGGAAAAAGACAATTGAATGATCGCTGAAGTCGTCGTTTGAACAGATTGAAAGTAGCAAGGCTGAGGAATTCTCTCTCGAAGAAGAAGAATATATTACTATTCTGCAGTGACGTGCCATGCATAATCTAGGAACTAGTACTCTTATTCTTACGCTTCTTGACATTATTCATTCATTTGTTAAATAACTCGACTTATCTATGGAAGCCGCGGCAGCCAAGTGGTAAAGGTAACGGAATCGTGGTTGTGGAGTGCCATGAGATCGAACCAAGTATTTCTGAAGACCTGCCGTGAAGAGGGCAAGAAATGCACATGAAATATGTCGAGGCTCACTTTGGTGTGGTGGGAAAGTTAGGAAAAAGTGGTTAGAACTTTGGATTTATACTCGTCACTTGACGATGATTTAAAATTACGAGATACGCCAAAGTTCCTTATGTAGTTGAAAAGGGTGACGCTAGTATTCACTCTCGTGATTCATCTATGTAGACATTGAAATTAATATAAGAGGAAAATGAACACACTTATGTAATAATTTGAAATTTTTTAGGCAAAAAAACCCCGTTTTATACCACATATATATTTTAACTTATTTCACACAGTAAATTTGTTATAATTAAGACCAAATCTATTTATTTCGTATGACATGCGAAATCCCTTTTGTACTATATAACAATAAAACACCCCATATACGTAGTTGGTTCAACTCTAGTATAGTGGAGTGTTTTTCATTATGGATTTGCTACCGAAATTGTTTTTCTCGGTTACTGGATTTGAACTTAGGTTCTGAAAAACGTTCATGTTGTAGGATTAATTCACTATTAATATGTATGAGACATAATATTGGAATGTGAGAGTTTTATTATCGTAGCACTTAAAGCAACACCAGGACTTTTAGTAATAGACTTTAGAATTATGAATCACAAAAAAAGTCACGACGATGACACATGAACTGGTACCCCTACACTTAACTTCTTCTCTATGACAATGAAAGGTCTCTAAGCCAAGTTAGGTTAGGTGCATATATTTTCTACACGCTGTGTTTTCAGTGACATCTGGACTGGAACACACAAATAAATAACACCATCGAAAAATTCGTAACCATGCCCCCTAATCTATCGAGGTCACTTATTACTGAAGAAGATTTAAACTTTATGGAGTCGGGTGCCTGCTCTGATTGTGTCTTCGTCACGTAACCATAGCTCAAAATTTCTAGATCCATCACACATAGACAGCTTTTTGAGACGTAAAAAAAATGAATGAAGTATACATTTATGTTATTTTAATCATATGTAAGTAAGAAAAAAGAGTTGTATTTTGGACTTTAGTATATCTTAACTCCTTCACTGCCGATTTAAATTATGGGATTACCTCCCTTTTTCACAGAGGCGTGCGTATGCGGTGAACTTGAGAAGAAGGAAAATCCATAAATATGCCCATTTTTCTTTGAAATAAGCAAGTCTTCCCTAAATACTGTCAAGTTCATTTAATTGTATTATAAAGTCTTCGTAATTGTTTTGCATACAACAGTGCAAACCGAATCGTCTTTTAGTGGGACGTATATATACTTCCGGGGCACATGATAGATGAATTGAGTGAGGTCGATATATATGCTGGTGGGCAAGAAATTGGTTAATATAAGTTTTAAAATTCATAAAATTAAGGTCCGGCACATGAATTTTCAAAAAAATTATCGATTTTCTTCTTTATATTTTTTTTCAAAATTTAAATATTTCTGCTGAATATGTTATGTGATGCAAAAAAATGCGATAATTCAAAGTATATTTATTTTTTAATGAAGCTACTCCTTGACGCGCATCGAATGCTCTCTGCTAGTAGAACCTATATTTTCTCATAAACAAGCTTCTGATGAGCATGTAGCTATATGATATTCAAGTAGAAAAATTAGAGTGTATTGGGCACTATTTAAAATCGTATTAAGTAATCGTCTTTTGCATCCTAAATGCAACAACAGATGGAAAAAAGGTTATGGGAAAAACCTTAGTGGTCGCAGCCGACTCACCGATAATTTTAATATCAGAAATTCAAAGATACTGTAGACTGGCTCTTAGAATTGGTATCGATTATTTACAAAGCATGAAAACTGTTTTTAGGGCAGTTCACTTTCCTGTGGTTATATATTCATGGTACAAATTTCAAAACTCAGAAACTTAAAGTAAGGAAAAGGAATATGATCATAAACACAAACACACGTGCCACATACCACAGTGAATAAAATGAAACAAATTTTTAGAGGTATAAGAAATCCTATGTTATTCAAAAATGAGTCGGTTAACACCACAAAGTCAGCGATTTCAAAATATACATTTGTAGAGTTACAAACTCTAAAATTAGGGGTAAATATGGCTATACTACATAGTTCAATAAGGCTCATGTAGCAAAATTAATTATTTTATTAAAACATTGGAGTATTGAAACAGTTTATGACAGTGTGTCACGCTTTAAAAAATTAGATGCACGTAGGATTCGCGTAGCATAACGAAAGCATCTTTAGTTCCAAAAAAAAAAAAGAGGCTGAATTGGTAAAAAAATGACAAAAGTTTACTGTAGAAGCCGAGTGCAAAGAAAATACTTCTGGAGAGTTTTAAAAAAAAAGTAGATGCTCAAAAATTACAATTTTATACTTTAAAGCCTGTTTTCGCAAAAAGTAATATTTTCCTCACATATTATATAATCCACAAGTTTTCAGCGAGCATTTTTTTAATTTACACATCTTAATGGAGGGAATTAGATTTATATAGCAAACTTTTTTAGCGAAGGAATTTTTAAAGATCAGTTTTTACGAAAAAATATTTGGCAATTTTTTAAAAAACTCGTAATTACTTTCATTTTTATTAAAAAAGACAAACCCATCGTTTAAATTTTATCGATAGAATTATATACACCACTTTAAAAATTTTATCTGTGGGATATCGGTTGTTTCCGAGAAAAAGGTACAATAACTTACGCAATTTAACTTGGGCTCATATGGACGTGCATAACCCCTTAAAAAAGTTGCACACTACATTTGTAATAAAAAATGAGCAAGACTTAAAAAGGAGCAAACTTTATTTAAAATGTTTGGAATACAAACTAGTCTTTGTTCCCCTTAAAAGCATACAAGAACTAAACATTATTAAAACTCAAAGCATTCGAATTTTTTATGTGAAAAATGTTAAGATATTTGAATATTTCAAAGAGAGTCTGTTCCCTCCAGGTCGTCTATTGCAGCAAATTACAATCAAGCACTTCGAAGAAAAAAATCTGTCAAATATTACGGTTCAGTTGGTTTATCATTTTTCGCAAGGTTTGTTTTACAAAGGCTGGGATATTGCGCAATAAGTACATCGGTTATATGACCAATAGCAATATTTGGAGCCTCAACGACATTATCGTAAATTAAAGTTGAAAACTTTGCAAGATTTGCAGCATAAGTGAAAAATGCCTCAGTGTTTTCTTCGTGTTGAATTAATGAAGACTTGCGTGAACAGAATTTCTCGAAACTCGCATTTGTCTTCTCTTTTGCAATGAAGTTTTGGTGAAATTCCCACCAATCAGCAGTTGAGTTGAGTTCACAAGTCATCTCTATTTCGGTTTTTATGGAATCCGGGAAAATATTAACATCTTCAACTGCTACTTCTGGTATCCAGGATGGAATATATTTCCGCATGACACAATGAACAAGTTGGGTAGCAAATATTCTAGCGGTATTTTCAAGCTGTGTAGAGTCTTCCATTATATAGAAGGATAAACCTATCGAATGATCGCTAAAGTCGTCGTTTGAACAGATTAAAAGTAACAGCGCTTAGGAATTCTGTCTTGAAGAAGAAGAATATATTACTATTCTGCAGTGACGTTTCATGAATAATTTATAAACTGGTACTCTTATTCTTACGCTTCTTGACATTATTTATTCAGTTGTTAAATGGACCCGACTTATCTACGGAGGCCGCAGCAACCAAGTGGTAAAGGTAATGGAATCGTGGCTGTGGAGTGCCATGAAATCGAACGAAGAATTTCTGCAGACCTGCTGTGCAGAGGGTGGCTGATGCACACAAAATATTTCGAGGCTCATGTTGGTGTGGAGGGAAAGTTAGGAAAAAATTAGTGCCAGCACTGGTGTTGTACTCTTCACTTGACGATGGTTCTAAATAACGAAATACTTCACAAAAGACTTTAAGTATTTCAATAGGGTGAGCGGCCGCGGTGGCCGAGTGGTCTAGGCATCGGATCATGGCAAAAATGTCATGGGTTCGATCCTAGTACCAATGAAGATCCGCCGTGTAGTGGCTCGATGCACGTTAATTCTGTCGAGAGCTCAAACCTCCTCCCGTTGGTGTGGTGTAGTAGTTAGGAGAGGAGTGCCAGCTCAGGTGTTGTCCGCGTCACTTGACCATGGTTTAAAATTACGCGGACCGTGGCCAAAAGCCCTCGTGTTGCTAATCAGTGCGACGTTAATATTCTCTCACTCTCTTGAATAGGGTGACGTTATTATTCATTCTCGTGACTTATCTATGTTGACTTTGATATTAATGGGAAAAAAGAGAACCCTTATGTAATCGTTTAAAATTTTGTTGGACAACCCCCCCCCCCCCATTATACAATATACATGCTAATTCATTTCACAGTTAATTTGTTATAATGAAGGCCAAATGTATTTGGTTTGCATTATATAAATCACTTTGCATTATAACAATACAGCACCACAGATACGTAGTTGCTTCGAATCTCATAGTGGAGTGTTTATCATCATGAATTTGCTTCCGGAATTGTTTTCTCGGGTCCTGGATTAGAGCTTAGGAACAGAAAATGGCTTATGTTATGGGATTAATGAGCGTTTAACATGTATGAGACGTACTATTGGGGGAAAAAAGTGAGTACTTATTAATCATTGCACTTAGACAACACTAGGACTTTAAGTAATAGACTTTTGAATCAAAGAAAAAGTCACGAAGATTGCACCTAAACCAGTAAATTCAACTTCCACTCTGCACCAAAGAAAGGACTTTGAGCATTTTTAAGTTGTGTGCATAGATTCTCTTGAAGCAGGGTCTTCATTTGGATCAGGACTTTAACTCAAAACAAACTAGCACTAGCCAAAAATTAGTGACCATAGCCCCTAAGCCATCGATATCACTTTTTCTTGAAATTTTAAAGTTTAGAAAACCGGGTGCCAGAGCAGACTGTGTCCTCGTCACGTAACTATAGTTCAAAATTTCGAGAATCATTAAAATGGACCGCTTTTTGAGAGAAGTAAAAAAAATCTTAGAATGAAGTATACATTTATGTTATTTTAGTCTTATGCAAGTGAGAGAAAAAAATTTGGAAATTTAGTATATGTTAAATCCTTAACTGCCGATTCAAAGTTACGTAATTTGCACCCAATGCCAACTCTTTCATATGCACAAGTTCTGCCGTAAAGCTTACTATGGGGGCGCTACAGTCCTTCCTACCCTTTTCTTCCGGTTAATGCAAAATCTCCATTGCTTTGAGCTAAAAAATTAGCAAGGTATTTTAGAAAAAATGCTGAAATACTATAAAATCCTGAACCTGAAATCTACAGATGATCTTCTATCCATATAGTGCAAAAATAGTTTCAAAAACTTGCATTGAAAATTTGAAAAACTCAGTTGAATTTCGATGTTTTTGCATAGTGTTTCCCCATTAACATTACACCGGAAGTAAGTGAGAGTTCTACTCAATGTTGTTGTTTACAAAGTAGAACTTGTCTATATGCATGCGTTTGCTTGAACTGGAGAGAAAACTAAAGCATAAATAAACAAATTTTTCTGAAATAAGTC
Organism: Trichonephila clavata; assembly: GCA_019973975.1. Taxonomy (NCBI): domain Eukaryota; kingdom Metazoa; phylum Arthropoda; class Arachnida; order Araneae; family Nephilidae; genus Trichonephila; species Trichonephila clavata. Next base: position 79,232 of record BMAO01001864.1, read on the forward strand.
CTCCACAAATACTATCAAGTTAATTTGACTGGATGCCGCATGTCATCCATATGCCCAAACAAAAGACCATAAGACTCTCAAATTCACTTACTAGAATTTTAAAGCCTACGGAATTGTTTCACCGACAGCAGCGCAAAGAGAACAATTGTATTTCAGTAGGACACATTTTTACGACCGTGACCCATGACGAATGTATTGAGCGAGGTGGATATATATGTTGGTAGAACTTAAGTGGTTAAATTACCTTAAAATTTTACAAGACTAAAAAAAGTTTCACACTATTTTTGTAATAAAAGATGAGCAAGTCTTAAAAAGAAGCAAACTTTATTTAAAATGTCTGGATCACAGACTAGTCTTTGTTCCCTTTAAAAGTATACAAGAACAAAACAGCTCCTTAAAACAAAGGATTTGAGAAAATGTTATAAAGTATTTACAAAGTTCAAATCATGCATCTTCCCTCTGGGTCGTCCATTATAATTTACAGTCGATCGCTTCTAAAAAAATCTATCAGTTGTTACGATTCAGTCTCCGATAATTATTCGGAAGGCTTCTTTCGCAGAAGAGGTCTGGATACCGCGTAATAAGTACATTAGTTATAAGACCAATAGCAATATTTGGAGCTTCAGGGCAATCTCTGTACATGTAGGACGAAAACACCACCAGCTTACCAGCATAGTTCAAAAACCTATCCGTGTTTACTTCTCGATATTGAAGACATGCATGAACAGAATTTCTCAAAAGTCACATTTGTTTTCTCTTTTCCAGCGAAACTTTGGCGAAACTCATACCAGAACGGAAACGAGTTCAGTTGACAAATGTTCTCCATTTCTTATTGCATAAATTTGGGGAAAGCATCACTTTCAATTGCTGCTTCTGGTATCCAGTCTGGATAATGTTTATTCATTACGCCATGAACAAGTTTGGTAGCAAATACTCTAGCGGTATTTTCAAGCTTTTTTAGAGTCTTCCATTTTTTCGATAAAAAGAATCTAACGATTGTTGAATTTGCCGTTTGGTCAGATTAAAAGTAGTAGGGGTATGAACGTTCCAGGCGGCTATTGTAGAATATATTACTATTTTGCAGTGGACGTTGTCATGCATAATTTATGAACTGATATTATTTTTACTACGCTTCTTGACATTATTTATTCAGTTGTTAAATTAATGCGACTCTTCTGGGGTGGCCATGTTAGCCTAGTAGTCAAGGTAACGAATTCGTTGCTGGAGTGTCATGAGTTCGGTCCTTGTATTGCTGATGACCCGCCGAGCAGATTGGGCCGATGCACTGAAATATGTTTAGGCTCCCATCGGTGTGGTGTAAAAGTTAGTAAAGGATGGTGTCTGCTCTGGTGTCTTACTCGTCACTTGACCATGGTTCAAAATTACGACGTTCGTTATCAAAGCCCTTATGTATTTGAATAGGGTGACGTTAATTTTCACTCATTCCAGTGCCTAATCTGTGTAGACTTTAATATTAATTAAAGGGGAAAAAAGAACTTTCTTATGAAATACTTTGAAATTTTTTTGAACAAATAAAAATCTGTGTTACCGGATGTATTTTAACTTATTTCGAGAGAAATCAGAAGTAATTAAAAATCCAGGTTTTTTTAGGAAATAGATTAGAAATGATTTTTGAATTATAACAGCACAAATAGGTAGCCGATTCGTATCACAGATGGATTTGTAACAGAAATTGTTATTTATGAATCTTGGTTTTGGCGTAGATTCATTATTGCTCAGCAGTCAGATAAGTTAGATTCATTATTCTTAAAACTCAATGTGTATTTGGGTTGATGAACTCAAATCTAAAGTCCTTAACATTGGAAAGTGAGTAAGTGAATGTTTAATAACAGCGCACTTACAGCAATGAGAGGTTTCGTAATTTTGTACCTCGGTCAAGTGACGAGGAAGCAACCTGATTCGACTTCCACACACCTATCTTCCACATCACAGCGTCGTGAAGACCTTAAGTCACGCCATATTTAACCTAAATCAGTCGGTTTACATAGCGGGTTGTCAACGGCGGTGAGGTGATTTTGGGGTTTATTGGCGCAAGAGCCGATTTCGGCTACACTGCGCCGAACATTTGTTTTAATATCTGTGGTCTAGACGGGAAGAGAAAGAAAGAATGAATTGAATGACAAGAAAGAGGGTCTAAAATAGAGAAGGATCACTAGGGTACCCCGGGTTCGTGAAGCCCGTGTTTACCAAAGACAGTAAACCCCGTGAGAAAAGAAAATGATCACTGGGGCACCTCGGGATTGTGACACCCATACTCACCTATAGAAGGTGAGCCCCCTGAGGGGGGTTGTCATTGGCACTAGGCGTCTAACTCATGATACGCAAACTACGACTTCCTTAACTAGATTAATAAGTTACAGCTGCTACTTAATTTTGCAGAGGTGTGGAAGGCCGTTTTCTCCGGGTACATTCGATTTCCTCTGAAATTAAAATCGTCGTAATTTAGTTTTAAAAGTTCTGCTTTTCGAGCTTTTTTAAAGAAGTAATGAATATTTTCAATCTACAAATTTCTATTTTTGTTCTTCTTGATATTGCAGACATTACGTTAAGAACAATAGCATTTGTGATTCATTTGAGGAATGGCCGTTGGTTGAAGGAATGTCTTCTCAGCGGATTAGAGGCTGCGAGTCTACGTAGTATGCCTAAGTTTTCAGGCTTGATTCAGGCTGGAGTCGAAAGATTTTCTGAATGCGAAAATGGTAGTGAAGTGGCGCGCTTATCAGGAGGATAGAACTCGGGACCTTTGGGTCCGAAACCGAGTAACTTAACCACTATACCAAATGATCACCATGGTGTGGAGGTTGTTACTGGATTATGTAGGTGATACCGCTACATACTCCCCCACCAGTGAGTCGGTGGATTGGCGAACGGACGATGTATTTGTTAAATCAAGCGTGTTTGCTGCTGCGTCACTAGTTGAGACGACTTTGCTGGTTGCATCATTCATGCGTGACGGCTTGAGGATTGTGTCACTATGCGACGGCTTTTTTTTCGTTGCATTTGCGGTGGATAGATGGCACCACGACAGTTCAAAAGGTTGCCTTTTTCTGAGTTCAGTCAGAGTCACCAATGAAGTGGAGCGCTTATCCGGAGGATAGAACTCGGGACCTTTGGGTCCGAAACCGAGTAACTTAACCACTTCACCAAAATGATCACTATGGTGCGGAGGTTGTTACTGGCTTATATAGATGATACCGCTGCAGTAGGAACGCATGTTATATGTTTATGTGCCTCGTAAAAGATACTTTGAGTATCCATTTGGCTTTTGAACTCTCGGCAAAATTAAATCAAAGTAATATTTAGCACCTAACAGGAGCTTGAATTAAATAAATTCAAGCACCTGACATGAGCTTGAATTAAATAAATTCAAGCACCAAAAATTTAGTAGGGGGACTCGCTACAAGTCGGTGCCCCTAATGAAACGGCTCTCATTCTTGGGGTCCTGTCGTTTCGTCAAAAGCTTATCTGTGAAAATTTAGCCCAATTAAAATGAGAAGAAAGGTTTTAGGTGAGTGAGTGATGATGAAGATGAATGCCCAGAGGAACAGAGCTCACCCGAAGAGGGTGACCGATGCTACGACCGATCCCTCGGGAAATAACCACCCTCACGTTCAGTTTTTATCGTAAAAAAAATCAAAGTTTACATTTTAAACAATTCCATCCTTTTTACAAATACAAAAGAAATAATAAAATTAGACAAAACAAATGCATCATAAAGACTAAAAAAAACAGAAAAAAAAACAGGAAACATAAATAATTACATTAAAAAAAAGTTTCTTTGGAATCAAATTTTCAGTTGATGACACCACTTCTTGTTGATATTTTCCCGCCATTTGGTTCTTCAGTTTTCAGAAATAGGAAATAACAGCTACACGAGGGCTTTTGGGGACGGTCCGCGTAATTTTGAACCATGGTCAAGTGACGCGGACTACACCTGAGCTGGCATCCCCTCTCCTAACTACCACACCACACCAACGGGAGGACGTTTGAGCTCTCGACAGATTTTACGTGCATCGCTCCCCTACACGGCGGATCTTCAGTGGTACTGGAATCGAACTCATGGCATGCTAGCCACGATCCGATCGATGCCTAGACCACTTGGCTACCGTGGCAACAGGTCTTAGGTGAATTGATAATCTCAGTGAAGGATTTGGATACTTGGATCACCCACCATGGATCCAAACTAACATAATCAAGTTAGATGTTTGAAAAATCAGTTCACTCATAAATACCCTCAACAATTTCGTAATAATCGTTGATTTCAGTGGCTTAATTTTTAGAGAACTGCTAAGTATTTGTTGAATCAATGCCCTGTTGAGAGTCGATGACCTTAACCTTACAAAATGAGGTTACAGACGATATTAAAAAGCTTTTGGCACTTCAATGTATCATGTACACAATGAAAATCTCTTTGCGTGTAGTATTTATTGCCTGTTTTATTCATGGTAATGAACGAAATATGTTACATAGCGCTGAGCAGCATCAAGAGTTTTTAAAGAAAATGTATTGCTTCCCTGTATTCTTTCATTCATGTGACGGGACATAAAATTATGCGAAATGAAGGACTCAAATAATTTTCCTAATATTCATGCATATAAATACATAATTAGAAATAGAGGAATTTCTGTTTAATTAGGTTTTAAGATGTTAGACGTAACATTAAAGGAAGAACTTCCTGTGTGTGCGTGTGACAGTTACGGTTTAATCCTTGTACGACGGTAACTGAAATTTTTGAGATACGCGCTGACGAAAAGTTTCAAAAGAAAATTAACAATTTAGTTTGAAAATACAAAGTATTTTAGCTCGGAAAACGACTTTTTACTGACTGACTTCAAGTTGTTTAGCGTAGAATAAATTTTAGACAGAAGAGAAAATGGAGTTGACGTGAGAACATTATGGTGCTATGATTTTAAAGCTGGATTAAATCAACAGGAATGCGTTCAACGGCTGCAATTAACATTTGGTGATGAATATTTATGGCGTGCTACTGTATTTAGATGGTTTGAAAAATTTTGCAGTGGTCGCAGTTATCTTCAAGATGAAGAACTTACAAGAAGGCCATAGTCGGCCATAATCCCGATAATGAGTCTGCCACAAGTAAAATTTTAATGGATGATAATCGCTGTACATACCAAAAAACAAATTATTATTGGATCCGCAGTCATACACAAAAATATTAATGAAGAATTACATGTGAAAAAAGTAGTTTTCCGTTGGGTTCCCCGTAATCGAGCACCAAAAAGAGGAGCGTCTCAGAATCAATACAGAAACTCTAAAATTGCTACATGATGGTGGCAACCGCATCATTTCTAACATTGTAACGGGTAACGAAACTTACATGCCATTCTTTGACGTTCCAACACTTCAAGAAAGCAAAGTATGGGGTTTGAAGAGGATTCCATGCCGAAAAGACAACGAGCAATGAAAAAGTAATGTATGTCATTTTCTTCAGAAGTACGGGATTGGTCAAATCCATCAAGTTGGAAGGATGATGATGATGAATGCACAAAGGAATCGAACTCACCCGAAGAGGGCTTAGAGCTACAACTGATCCCCCGGAGAACAACCACCCTCACGTCCAGTCTTTATTGTAAAAAAAATCAAAGTTTATACATTTTAAACAATTCCATCCTTTTTACAAATACAAAAGAAATAATAAAATTATACAAAACAAATGCACTATAAAGACAAAAAAGTAAGAAGCATAAATAATAATATTTTTTTAAAAAAAGTTTCTTTGGAATCAATGTTTCAGTTGATGTCACCACTTGGACGTAAGACAGAAACAGCAAACTAGTGTTCCCCCCTTAAATGCATTTCAGAAATTCTCCAAGAAGTGAATGTTGGGGACTAATGCATCGCCATGACAATGCATCTTCCCATACTACCAGATTAACAATTGAGTTTTTCTTAAGCAAAAACAAATTAAAGTGATAAAACATCAACCTTATTCTCCGAATCTAGCTATGTGTGACTTTTGGTTATTTTTTAATATGAAAAAGAACCTGGACGTTGTTTTCATTCAGAAAAAGAGATTGAAGTGCCTATAAATGCATTTTTTTTTCATCAACTCCTAGAAATGAATGATTTGAGGCATTTAATCTGTGGGAAATTCGTCTACAAAAGTACATTAATGCTGGAGGAGACTACTTTGAACACTCCGAACGTTTTGTAAGTAAAACTTTAAAAAACTAGGAGTATCTCAAAAATTTCAGAGTGACACTCATACATAATGATTCGTTACCAAACCTCCAAACTTGTAACTTGTTGGAAGAGTAGGGGGTACAGAGAATCATATAGAAATGCTGGGTTGCAAATGCCGTAGTAGCGAGCTATGGTACAAATAAGAGAAAAAAAGAACTGAAGCAGCAACACATTAACAGGACAGAAATCATTTTAGTGAAAGGTTGTACTATGACAGGTGTTCGAAATTATGACCAGGAATCGTCTGGCAGTTCCTCCGTCGTTGTACAGATCTATGACGGGACTCATCCACATTACGAAATTCACGTCCGTTGACACCTCAACGTAATCTTCGGAGAGTTGTGAATAGGTCGTGGTGGTCCGGTTCATTGGCCTGTCAGATCACCGGACACACCATACATGCACTTCTTCCTTAATGATCACATAAAGTTTTGGTGTAACAGGCACCCGTTCGTTCAGTTGAAGACTTCATCCCACGAAATCTGTAATTGTCGTGAGAATACGTGATATGCCAAGAATCTTCAGGAATGTAAGAAATTCCATGTAGCACCACTGTCTGGCCTGCCATACGACTTCTGGTTGTAATTCAGCGTTTCACAAACTGTGGGCGTGCCTCCTTTGGGGGCGTGACAACTCTACGAGGGGGGCGCGAGCATATTGAAAATTCGAAAACATAACATTATTTAAACAAGATATCAATCATTGGCATGGCCAAGTAATTTTAGCGCGTTTTTCACATGGTGTATACTTTACAATGTAATGCAACTAATGAACTTTTTACTAACAGAAGTAGTATATATATATATACTGTACCACTCCTCTAAATGTACTACTATTGAGCTGAATATAAATAATGACACAAATCTGTATCAGCACTATAAAAAAGCAAAATTTGAGAAAATTTTGTTATAAACTAGCGAAATTCAGGAAAATTTGTAGGAAAATTCGGGAAAACTATGGGAAAATTTAAATATGATTCAGCTCATCTAGGGCACAAATGCGACCCAATGCCGAAAACCCGAGGTCAATTGGTTGCTTATTGGCTGAGAAAAAGGTACGACAAAATATGGAACGAAGACGAAATTTGCGTCCTAATAGCGCTTTTGTTCCACTACGTGAAAAACGCGATAAAAAATATTAATTTACTGAAAGTAAACAAACAAAATACATTCTCATAATAAAAAATAAAATACACATTTACTTTGATATATTACTCTTATAATGTATTAAAGCCACACAATATATTTTATAATTAATTTACCAATACCGAGTTAAGAACAAGTTTAATAATTACCAGTGCCCCCATGGGATTGTCATACATAAAATTATATACAGAAATTAACACTTGTCTTGTTAATTTGTACGGTTTATAATTAATCCCTAAACTACCGATTAAAAGTTACACGATTCGCTTCCCAATGCCAACCGTTTTCCACTTAGGCGCGCGTATTTGATGTATTGGGAGGGGGAGGAAAAAAGAAGCAAATAATTTGAAACAAGTAAATCCATCGAAACATTTTCAAGATCCTCTTATTGCATTTCAAAGCCTTCGGAATAATTTTAAGCATAACACTGAACAGAAAAGATAGTACTTCAGAAAACGTATATATACGTCCGGGGTATTTAACGCACTGGTTGAGCGAGACGTATATATACGCTGGTGGTACATAAGATGTTAAAGTCGTATTGTAGCTTTAGTGTCAAAGTATAGTATTCATGAATCCAATTATTTTATGAGGGGGGCGCGATGAAAATAATGATTGAATATTGAGTCGTGAATATTGAAACGTTGAGAAGCATTGTCGTAATTTCAAATACCTTTTGTAGTATAATGCTTTATTGTCCCTTTAATGTGTTGCTATTTCTGTTCTTTTTCTGTGCTTCTTTGCACCATAGCTCAAAACTTCGATATTTGCGAATACATTCATATGTGAATCCGAGACGTAACTGTATCCCCTCTTTACCGCCAAGTTTGTCGGTCTGGTCACCCTGCATAGTGTTCCTTAACTTATTTAAAATTACATTAATTTTATATATTTATGACTTTATTTTCTTTAATGACAGATGATTAATATTTATTTATTTTATTAGAATTATTTTTGTTTTTGTTGCAACTGACAAATTCCGTTTGGAAAATTAAAATATGCCTATCATTTTTTTTATTTCTTATTCATTTTCACTTTTGTTTGAATTTTTACAATTTTCATAGAAGCCTTAGGTATGGAAATCCTAATTATTATCCTGATGTTTATTAAAATCTTTTCATGAACTATTTTCATCAATATCATTAGAAATTTTCATTTTGTTTTTGTTACTAAATTTACAGCGACCACGGTAGCCAAGCGGTCAAGGTATCAAGACTCCTGACTAACGTGCCATGAGTTTGAGCCCAGTGCCACTGAAGACCCACCGTGTAGGGGAACGATGCACGTTAAATCTGTCGAGAGCTCAAACGTCCTCCCATTGGTGTGGTGTGGTAGTTAGGAGAGAGGGTGACAGCTCAAGTGTCGTCCTCGTCGCTTGATCATGGTTCAAAATTGCGGGGTCTGTCACAAAACCCTTGTGTAACTGAAGAGTGCGACGTTAATATTCACTTATTTACGCTACTAAATACATAAACATGTATCAAGAAAATGGTTTAATTTCCTTAAAAAAAGATTCTAAATAAATATATTTTAAGAAATTATAAAAGCTATTCTTAAAAAAAAAAACTATTCCGACTGTTTAAAATATATTTTATTGTATTTTCAAAACAATTCATGATAATTTAAAATCTGGTTGTATTTTTAATTTGTCTAGTCATTTTAAAAAAATTATATAAAAATGTGTATATTAGATTATAACTAAATTTATCTTAGGTTTAATTTTATAATAATCACACTTTATTGGAGGATTTTCCAACATCTACATTTTTAAAAGCGAATTGTTATTAGATTTTATAGCTTAGATCGCTGAAAACGAAAAATACATTAGAATGGGAAACCAACTTCCCCTCCGTGATCCCAAAATTCAATTTACTGCCGTTTAAGATGTAACTATGATTCGATACGGCTGTTCTAAAGTAGAAGATAGTTGACTGTGACGAGACACACACAATTTTGCTATTGGAAAGTATTAACCTAACAGAAGAAATATCTGAGTTATAGTACAGCTTTGTGTGAGCTTAATTTCACAAATTCAATTGCAATTAGGACATTGTAACTGCAATAATAATTTCAATTCCAACTCGCTTGTGTGTGTCATGTTCTTCTTTCAAAATTTCAGTTTATTTTCTATCTAGCTTTTTTTATGGGTTAAAAAATCATTTCATATGTGTAAAATAAACACGATTTTTGAAAGATAACCTACTTCAATAGGGAAAATGTTAGCTCCATAAATGTACGAAAGTCAAGATGTAACTTCTTTTAATTTATGAAAGATTTTTTACAGTAAAATGGGTCTCTAATTCCATTGCTTTTTGCTGTAAAATGTTTTTGTTTGTGTTTAAATGAGTCATCATAAGAATTTGAATACACTGCATTCTCAACGTCAGTATAGCACTATAGGCCACTCGAATAAGGTCAGGTCTCACGATAGATGTTAAAATATTGATGCCAATATCATCAGGAAATTAAGATAGATTTCAGGGATATTTTTAACATATTATGATGATCAATAATTGTTTGTATTTTCATGAGTGTAATGTTTCTTTATGTAGAAACTAAGCAATCTTTATTATAGCACAAATACTTGATCATATAAACAGAATATGACAGGGAAGCCAACAAAACAAACTTTTCATAAACTCTCCGTGGACCTTACAAAGAATTCCATCAATCTCCATTAATATCACCATTCAAAGACCATAAAAGGTTCCTCCCCCGAAAAGTCCATTTTTTCCTTTTAGGAAGGGTCATTTACACCAATAGATTAAGTCTTAGATTAATAGTTGTAATAGCTGGAGTCTCAACATCGTATTCCGGAAATTTCTCTCCCACTTTCCGGATAAAGAAGATGGCTGCTTTCATAATATTGGACTGGAGATGAAAGCCTATGTAATGGATTCCAGATAGATCGAGATCTCTATTTTGGTTTTGTTCCGGAGTAGTCAAGAACTCATTCTGATTGGAAGGGAGAAATATGAGTCGAGCGATTTGGTAATAAAACAGAAGCACGCACTCCTATAGAAGTGAATAAATAACAATTGATTAAAATCATTTATAAAGATATTTTTTGAGAATAAGTGAGTTAAAATAGTTGAATGTATTACAGATCATATTCAGTCATAGGTATTGCATTTACTATTGTAACTAAATAAGATTTATATTGTACATGCGTATACATAATTTGCTATGAAAAAAATCCCAACGAAGAGAAAGCAAAGAATACTATACAAAATAAGTACTACGGGTCATTTTTTCCAAAGATTAGAAGTCTTTTTTTAAAAAATTCTTATTGAGTATTAAAAATTATTATTGCTCAAGATGATTTCTGAAGTCCGTGATTGGAGTGGTTAGTGCATCGTGCTTCCACACCACAGTTCCGAGCTCCTCCGGGCTCGGAAAGGTCAACTCAGCATTTCCTCCCTTCAATAGGTCGATTAATGAGAAGCAAACTTGCTTAGAAACTTAACAGTGGTTGTTTCGCGGCAGACTGATCACCTAACCGGAGCATGTGATCATGCATCTCAGGGCCTAAGGTCATGTATACTGACTTGAGCAGAGTAGGGTTTAGCCTTCATCGGCTGTTGTACCACTGAGTTAAGTTAAACATAACTTAAGTTTTGAGGTTACCTTCCAGTGATTTTAAATAATTAAACCGCAAACCAGAACATTTTCCAACAGAAATATCCTTATTTCACTTCAAGACCAACACATATTCATATATTTATCATTTCTGTTTGAATCAATTCATATTTTTCAGGTATAAAGTAGGTTTCATATTATGTTCAAATGCCTTACACAAAATAGGTATAAAAAACAATTATTAAACAGAAAAAGTCTTACCTCTAAATGTTTTTTCTAAATTTTAAATATACATTATATTTAGCAGATGGATATCTAAAGCATTATGAATATTAAAAATTTATATGAAAATTCGGACATTTTTTAGGGATAGAAAGTATGTTTAATATCTGCCATAATGTGTATAATCACAGAAAGACCTTATCTCAGTCTTTACAAATTGACAAAATGATTCCGATTTTAAATCAAATGAATAGCACTTTAAAGTTTCGTTCTCGTTATACAGAAAAAATTTGTGAAATATCTTACTAAAAGTAAAAAAAATAATAATAATCAATATTAGCATTCTAAAATGCTTAATTTCAGGTTTTTTTTTATCATTGAGGGTATGCTAATCGTTTTCTATTATTTCGCTTGCTGTGATAAAACCTATAACACATTATGTTATTCATTTTTTCATTTGATTTGATTCTCAATTTTAATAAAATCGTCCCTCGCGATGAAAGTGTTAAGGAATTCTATTACTGCTTCGATCCGATTTTGTTCCATATAAGCTTCTTAAAAACTTATGTATTACATTATAAAAACATTGAACGTCTTGTAAATTTTGATTTTACATCCACCATCAAACAGTATTTTCATGGAGTCTACTTGTTAGTGATATAGTGCAAAGTTTAAAATTATTAATCAAACAGAGATTACACTTCCTGAAACTCATTCTTATAAAATTTATAGTCACTTAAAAATTTCAGCATTTATACAATAAGCTAACTATAGGTTCCATAAGATCATTAATACAAGTATTTGAAATTTGTATATTGGTTAATCAGTAATAGCTTTACTTAATCAGTTCGTGATTTCCATTTCTTTGAATTATTGTGTAAGTGCATTGAAAAGAAATTAAAGAAATGAATTGTACTTATAAAATTTGAACAACTTTTATACCTGTTTGTATTTGTACAATACTCTTATACTTTTCAAATTTTACTGTTTGGTTTATTTTCCATTCATTTATTCTGATGTTTTGTTTATTGCACTCTTTTGTTTTTAGATATTTCCATATCAGGTATCCAAGAGGCGAAGGTGGAAGATTTACAAGTATAACCCATAATAAATCATTAAATCAAAAAGTTAATTCGTTATAACTAGCTCCTTCTTTGTGTTCTAGAAAATTCTTACAATTTTGCAAGTAGTTGAACATGGTTTCTTTACACCTTTGATATTTCAAATTTTAATTAGAAATATGTCTTCTTTTTGAGGTTCTTACAGAAAGTATCCTGACAGTTATTTTAATTAACTTCATTGATTTCTCAGTTATTCCACCTCCATTTTCTTTTTATATCATACGATTTTGTTAGTATTTTCTAATAATTTATCACTACACGCACGTGGGACTTCATTCCACAATTCTAACAATATCATTGTAAGATTTATACATTTCTTTGATAATAAATAATAAGACAGACATTTTTACTCCAATATTGGTTCCTTTTCTAGATCCCGATTGTCTAAAAAACATTGGTTTCGAATATTCCAAACACGATATCTAGACTCTTTTTAACGATAGTTTTTTTTTATCTTAATACTTTTAAGAATATATCCAAAAAATGCAGTATAAGCTGTAAAACTCTGCTAAAAAACAGTTACATTTTCCTGCCTGGGACTATAACAGAAGCTTTCTTATTTTATTGATTTATTTTACTTATTTTTGTGTTTATTAAAAAAAATATCTCTTATACCTCTCACTTTTTTGCTTTCTTCCCTCTTTTTAATAGATTTTGATAGTAAGGATTTACAAACAAAAAGCAATATTTTTTTTTTAACATTTATAAACCCCGTGCACCACCGAACGTATAACACGGGGGTAAACAACACAGACAGAAGAAAGATTACAAACAAACATCCATGCTTCTCCGGGATTCGAACCTAGTCCCTGCGGCACCGCAGTCAGCTTCACTGACCATTATACCGGATGGGCGGCAAAAAGCAATATTAGTATATCAATTCAGTTATATTGTAGAACAGAAGTACACAGCTCTTTGTTTTAAATTTGCAGACAATTTATTTATCCGTTGAATCTACTGCACCTTCCATTTTATATTACAACAAAAACATTACACTTATTTTTATCACCTTTCCCACACCAGAACTTTGACCTTCTCCTGCACGGATTAAAGGAAGATTAACAATGTATTCCAGTTTTCAGCATACGCTTGGCAAAAATTACATCCGGATTAAAAATCAATAACGAAAAAACTAGTTCTTTATTCCATGATTATTGAAATTTAGAACGAACTGTTGATGTGTATTACATCTGAGAGTTCTATCTATAGTTATTTTTCTCCTACAATAAATATCTAGTAAGCGTTTATTAGCATAAGCCTTAATCAAATTTACTGAGTTCAATTTAACATTCCTTCTTTGATATTTGTCTTGTTCGCTAGAGGAAGACTTTCTGGAACATATTTCAACAGCATAAAACGTAAGTTGATCTGACGTTAGACATAAACCACTTTTCTCAATTCCGTAGTTTGCTCTAGCACTGAGATTAGGAGCCAAATCCAGTCAAATAAGACGACCTTTTCTTATTTCGAAAAAAAAAGCTTATAAATAAATAAATTTATTTAAAAATTAAAATGCTGCAATTAAACTCATGGGCGAAATCAAAGAAGAAACTATAAAGGGAACAATTTAAACATTGGAAAAAAAAGGTAATCTATACTAATATATAAAAGAAAGAGTTTATATGTGTGTGTTTCACCTATTCCGACCAAATTAAGCAACCCAGGAGTATGAAACTTGGCATGTAGAAGCTATAGGTCGTTATGCTATTAATCTCGAAGAGTCTTTTTCGAAATATGCTTTAGATTTTTTTAAAATTCAATTTTTATGCGATTTTTCAGCTAAATGGAGATATGACGTCATCAGCCATGTCAAGTCTTAACTTTGCGAAAATTAATATTTTGAGCAGTTTTGGAGGGGATTTAAGCACATTTAACTGTAAATATATTTATTTTAGTTGTATTTATTCATTTTTTAGCTGTTTGTGGAGGAATTACATTTGTTTTTCGAAAAAATAGTCTTAAAAAATGTTTTTCTAAATTTTGTTTTTCCGATTAGCAACACTAATTTGATAACAGATATTTTCGTATTTGATTTCCAACGTATTATATCTTTTTCGTTTCTTTAAAAAAAAGGATGTTTTTTTTATACAACTTTTTCAGACTAAATAATCATTCTATGCTGATGGAATGGGGTAATATGTACCATTAAAGTGTACTAATTACTAATATTCAGGCGATGTCATTTGGTTCTAAGTTTAACTTAGGCGCCGAAAACCTGTGCCATGATATGAATCTCAGATGGATTGTAATCAAGTTAAGTTTATCCACTGTATTGAATTTGTGTAACTGTGTATAATTTTTGTTCAAATTATTTCTTATTTCCTTTTGTGGTTTGTAATAATGCATGTTGATTGCGTAATGGAACAACTACCCATCTTGCAAGGCCTAAAGCTACTATTTTTATTGTTGTAACCACTTTTAAAAATATTTACTTTCCATAAAATGTTCTATTTCATTTTATGCTCCTGATTTATCTTAGCTGTTCTATGATTATCAAAAAAGCTTGATTACACTTTTCAAACCTTTTTGCTGTATCTGAAAATTTTTTTGTAACCCAAGCACAACCATAGACTGATAATACTACCAACATTTAGGTTAGAAAGAATAATTAGAAGCAAATGTGCAAACCCAAGGTCCTTGCAACTGTTTTGTACCATAATCTTAATTTTCTTTTGTTTTTGATAACCTTTTAATTTAAATTAATGCTATGTTTTCTATTTTAGTGTCTCGCACATACTCACATTATTACAAATTGGCGATTGTTGAAATAATACATCAGTACCTTTTCTTTTTGTTATAAGCTACATTCTGGTACTATTTTGCAACATCGATGAAACATGGAATTAGCCGATAAAGGTAAAAAGCAATAACCTTTTTTGGTACTTGCGTATTATTGCCAACTTAATAAATAACTCACCAAATTGGCAACCATATGCTTCATTTCATGTAATGTCGCCAATAGGTTGCGATAATATGGAAGTACCATAGAAAACGACACTCCATTCAAACTAATTGGGATTATTAGATTGCGAATATTGTGATTTAAATTAGAATTTATGATACTTACATCTAAGTGTCATCACAGCCAAATTGGCGCCATGCTAATCGCTCCTTGATATCAAAACAACAAAGATTCTGTGTTTGTGTTTTTATGTGAAAAAAAATCACTCGGATTTTGTTGGGATATAGTGTGATTTGTGTGTGTGTGCTTAGTGCCAGTTTGGCTGCGGTGATGCTAATACGTAAGAACACGAAGGCTAATACGAATTTTTATTAACGTATGAGATTTTCTGACATTTTCTTTTTGTTCTGAGCTGTTTATTGTAGTTTCGTCAAAATTACTTTTATTTGTATATTTAAGGTTTCTACTTTGATTGCTATAATAGATGAATTTTGGTTTTTAAAACTTAATCCGGGTGAAGAACGGGCATTTCATATATAAAAGAAAGAGTTTGTGTGTTTCACCTATTCCGGCCAAATTAAGCAACCCACAAGTGTGAAACTTGGCACATAGAAGCCGTAGGTGACTATGCTATTAACCTCAAAGAGTTTTTTTTTTTTAAATTCGCCTTCGATTTTTTTTAAATTCAATTTTTAAGCGATTTTCCGTTAATTTGGGCATATGACGTCATATTACGTATTCTGCAAAAACTAATGCTTTGTGGACTTTCTTGGGGAGTATTACATATTTCTTCAATAAATATATTTATTTAGTGCTGTAATTATACGTTTATTTTTTTCTTTAAGGTCGATTTACGATTTCTTTTCGAAAATACATTTTTGAAATTGTTTTTTTTTTTTAATTTTATTTTTGGCAGCACAATTTGTATTCTGTTCTTCCTCAGTATTATTTATAGTGGTTTAATCAAAACTCCGATTATTTCTTCTGTTTTGATGTTGATATTAAATTGGTTAATCTGTTTCAGGTTGAATATTTTTCCTTACACTAGGTTGAGTTCATTAAATAAACATTAGCTTTTGGAATGGAAAATACCCATGTAAAGAATAGGCACTTCAGGTATGATATTGTGCACTTCAAATTGAATTTTTCAAATTTTGCTTTACGTTGTTTTTTTTTAGTTTAATTTTTAAACTTATGTGATATGTTATAGGACCTCTTGTATAGCGTTGAATGCAAAACTGTATTCTTCACAAATTTTGTGGAGGTGGTCATAAATTTGAATATACATTACATTTATGTTAATATGGCATATTAACAATTGTTTTTAAAGAAAATTGATTATTTTCAATGAATTGCAAAAATATTCGTTAAATTTTTTTTTTCTCTGTTTAATTCAATCATTATATTTTTATTCAAAGTAAACCTATTTTATCTTCAGATAGTTTTTTGTTTTTAGTTCACAGTAATTTAGTTTCTTTTTGAGTTGCAGGCTACCTAATGTGTTATGAATCATAGTGTTTTGTAAAATGCTTTATGATATCTATGCTAATTTTTTTTTTATTTTGATTTATTTCAGGATATGTACCAGAGTCATCAATGCACCTTACAACTACTTTTTTGTTACAAATTAAAAAAAATGATAGCATGTTACTTTCCTCTTTTTATTCAAAAATGTTTCTATTAAATTATTATTTACTTTGAGGCAAAATTGCAATTTGTTTAAAATTATTTATATTGTAAACATTCATTTGAAAAAAATATTTTTAATTTTTGGTTATACTACTTTTTATACAGGGTTTTACCCTCACTAAAAATATTATAATTGCTACAATAGATAAATTTTTTTTAAAACTTAACCCGTGCGAAGAACGGGCATTTCAGCTAGTTAAATATATTTTTTCTAGAAGTGTAGGCTGAACTTATATCGTTAAGTTGTTGTAGTGTTTTGTTACATTTGCCAAATTATTTTATAATGGGTAGCATTTTAATCCAAAATATTTTTTAAAGTTTTTAGTTTTAGTTAAGGTATCCTACTCGTTGCGACAACTTTTTTTTTTAAAAAAAAGGAGATATGGGGATTTTTTTGTTATTTTTAGATTTGTTTAGTGCATTTTAAGAAAATGTGCTAAAATTAAGAGAAAGAAATTATTATTACTAAAATGGAAAAAAATAGGTAAACATTGACAAAAAATAACATAAGCGCGGCCCATTCCGCACCAAAGGTTTATGAACAAATTTTCAATTTTTTCAATCTAATGTGTTGCTATATAATTCAATTTTGAAATGACCTTCCGGATAAGAGATTTTTTTTTTACAAATACTAGAGCACTTTATCTCGGTTACTATATGAAAATGCTTAAAAAGACAGTGATTATATTCACATAAGGGACTGTAAATTTTGTAATAAAACAGTGATTGATAAATCTGAAGGTTAAAACAATTCAATTATTATACAGAACTTACAGAAAAAATTTCACAGTTAATAATTTTCAAAACTTTTTTAGCAATCGCTGACCTCGTTTGATTATTTTCAAAAAATCACATTTCAAGTAAAACGCCTTTTAAAGTATGACATCTTGCTTAAAGTAATGGCATCTGCTTTTACTAAAACACTTGTAGTTTTTGTTCTAGTAAACGGAAAGTGATACACTTGGCATTTTTATAAAGCTAATAAGATGGCCCATACAATAAAATCATAAACAAATTTGTCAATTTTTGGCAAAATTCACAGTTTTAGGGTAGTTAGCTTAACTTAAAACTATTAAGAATCTTTCAGATGAAAATGATGATAATATGATTAAAATATAGTTTAAAGTTTTATCACTCACTTTCTGATAAAACTTTAAACTATATTTTTCACGTACTTGTCCTGAATTTCTTTAAATCGGATGCCAACTTGTATATTGTACTCTTCACATAACCGTGGTAAAAAATTAGGAACTATTTGATATTGGTACGCTACTCGTTTTTGGCATTATTTTGAAATTGTGCCAATTAAATCTTTGGAGACGAATCTAATTTTACCTTATTCGAATGTGTAGTGACCTAAAAGAGTTGAAATTATCATAATCCTTAGCCTTCTTGTACCTTGAAAATGCAATGTTAATAAAGAATCATTAAATGAACCGGACTCTTAAGCGAAATCATTCAAATTTGCATATTACATGTCTTTTCCTTGACATTTAGCAAATCTAATATACTTTGTAAAAGAAGAAACGAAGTCTTGTTTTTATTCACTGCAATAATAATTAAGAATACAGAATATTTGAATTTGTGAAGATAAGTGTGAGATATCTGAATGAATCAGGTATGGAAGAGATTTAAAATGCTTATTTCAGTGATTGGGTATGTTTGTGTCGCATTCGAAGCTACATGAAGGTTATTGGCGAAATACTTATTTCAAAGTAAAACATGATAGAGCTATTAATAAGACTCGAATTTGTTGGCACAAATCACACTTATAACTTTTGCCAAATTAAACAAAATCAAATGCTACGAATGCACGATTATCTGAGTTTTACGATTTTGTCTGAGAGTTAGCTAGATTGTGTTTATTATTGCTTTTATTCTTAAGGCATTCAAAGATAAATTGCTTGTTCCCTAAATTCCAGTATTGTTTTTTATCAAAAAAGCATTGAAAATGTGTTTTGCGTTTCAATTGGTATTTTTTATCATGGCTTACCACGACATTGATTGGAACCCTCCTGAAATTTGGACCAATTGGAGATCTTCAGTGATTCGATTCACCACAAATCATTCAAGTACTATTCACTTTATCTTTAAATCCAAGTTACATTTTTGGAGATGTTTGGAAAATTCTCCATTCTTATTTATTTTAAATCGTGAAAAGTTTCTACATTGTGCATGCATCTTTCAACTCGCTTTTAAACTTTCAGCACATACAAGATATAATTTTCTTGTATTCTCATGTATGGTAAGTTATCTGGCTGTTCTTTCGGTAAGGCGAGGCTTCGAAAATGCTCCTTTTCATGCTGCTGTTATTATACGCAGAACTATCACTTCTCTTCAAATGGGATTAACTATTACCATGCCGTGTTATGAGACAGATGTAAGTTCAAGAACTGTAATTTGAAAGGAATTTTTTTTATAAACTTATTTATATATTTATCGACATTTTAATGAAGACATGTACTATGATTTTAAGGAGATATTTTATAACACCTGTTGAATTTTTTTATGCGTTTGAAATGATTATAGTTATTTGTGAATTAATATTTTTTTCAACACATGTTTTTAAGAACTTAAGGTTGTCTTTGCAGTGTCTCTCCCATCAAATCTTTAAACATAATTTCTGGCAGAAAAATGTTTCAATACTTTCTGCTTATATTCAACTTTTTTGCCTGAAAATATGTTTCAATATCAAAGCCATTTTATGATATGGCAATCCATTTTATGATTTATGTATAATCTCCAATTTATATCGTACCACATAATTTTTAGAAAAATTGCTCTTAAGGTTTTACACAAGCCTTAAGTTACGTAATGTGCTTAGTTTCATATTAAAATATATACAATATAGATAAATTACTTAAGGAAAAGTATGAGTTTGCTCATGTATAATGTAATAATTTCTGTAGTAATGCAGCAACATTCTAGATTATTTAAAACAGTACGGTTGTTTTTATCACATAAAGCCTTTTAATTTGGGTATTTTTCATCACTAAGCAAGTACAGCATTAAGATTCTTAACTGGAATTTTAATTTTATTTATATGCAAGCAATAAAGATTAATCATTTCCCCCTGAGTGATATTAATTGTATTTTATAAAACAATTTATGTATGAAACTAAAGTACTATACATTAAGCCACTTTCGAACGAAAAGGTGTAAATACTCAGTTAATAAAGGTTTGAATAGTTGCACATTCAGTCTGATTATTTACATAAAGTTACATATTATGCTAAGTTATATTTTGCTTGAAATTGCATAAGTTTTAGTATGAATTTCTGTATTAATTTCAATAAAATACATTAAATTATGATCAAGAAGACATTAAATTATAAATTATTCATCTTTGGCATGACACGAAAAATATCTTTGGAATCTGTCCCATCTACACATTTAATAACTTGGAATTGATTTCTTTGGATGCTTTACGCGTACTAGATGGACTTTTTTTCTCTAGACAAAAATAAATGCCTGGTGTATCCTATTCTATATCTGAGTAAAACAACTCATTGTAGCTAATTGCATTTTTAAGAAATTCGGAGAATTTTAAAACATCAGAAAGGAGCCGAATTAAAAAAAAATATATAGAACTTGAAGAACAAAGGCTTAATGCTATATTGTTCTTTTTATACTGAGATGGCATCTAGGGAAACATAAAACCGTAATATGACTGAATGAATAATACAAAGATATCCTTTACTAAAAAATTTCTTATTTTATTTCCGCATAAACCAATATGAGAAGATAATCTTTTGATATAGACATATTTTATATATGTAGAGATGGGACTTGTGATATTCCAGGTAATTTTTCCCATGATATAATTAAATATTATAGGTATTCAAAGCGCAATTACTTATAATCAGAAATAAGATATTTTTAATCAAACTATACTATAATTTTAAGTCTATCAATTAGCAATACTTTCTGATTTTATTATCGAAAATCTTGCTTCCGAAATTTCTTAGTAACCGTTGCCACTCATCGTGTATGAAGATGCCACTGCTTATTTCGCCCTCTCTGATTTTGTATTGGAAAGCATTTGCAAAGTATGAATTAAAACATTGTTGATTTTAATGCAGTTTATTACTTCAAAAGTTCAGAATGGGTTGAATTTGATTCAATTTTGAAAAAAATTCTGCTATTGGTTATTCAAGTGCTCCTTGGGCCTTGAGCAAATATATAGCTCTATATTTTTAAACACATTTATATCAATTTGGCAATAATTTATTTATAAAACTTTCCCTTTAATGAATCTGAATATATACACCTAATTGTTTGATCGTGATTATTGAAATATTAAGTTATTATAATTGATACTAACCTCCCTACGATTACCCTCTTGGTAGAAGTTTGATATTTATTGGATAGTAAATTTTTGTTTTTAATC
This sequence comes from Trichonephila clavata, assembly GCA_019973975.1. NCBI lineage: Eukaryota > Metazoa > Arthropoda > Arachnida > Araneae > Nephilidae > Trichonephila > Trichonephila clavata. Next base: position 100,505 of record BMAO01001864.1, read on the forward strand.
TGCCGGAAGCATATAATAATTTTTGCTTGAACTAAATTGAAAATGAGCTCCCAAGTTTTTTGCTACATATTTCTTATAAACATAATTATATTCACTAAACCAGGATTATTGAGCTATAATATGTGTGCATAAAAATATCGATTTATTTTACATTTATTAGTTTAAAATATAATTTGAATAAATCATGCATTAAGAAATTGCAAGACCGAACAAAGAAATGTCACTGACATCTCTGGAAAACTTAATTATATTTTAATATTTATATGGTAAAAGTATAAGTTTTAAATTATTTCTAATTATATCTTACGATTTCAATGAAAAAATCGAAATTTGATTGGACAATTTTTTTTTTAACAAATGTATTAGTAACAAAATTGGAGACAGTAATGATAGTATTCAACGTACAGATGAGAATCCAGTTATATGTTGACTTTTAAACAGACTAATGCATAACAAAAAGCCTAAAAATATACTTTAAAGGTTTTTGGAACTAGTTTGATATCACGAGGCAAGGCGGCAAGCGATGCTTGGCGCGATAAAGGAATCATGTCAAGCATCGCTTGTTGTCGCTAGATTGGAATCCAAGATGACAGGCTAGCAGTTTCAAATCGTAGGGAAGTTAATTTTAAAGAATTGTTTTGAAAAACATTGAAATATATTTCAAACGAAGATTGTAGAAACAGATTGAGAATAACCAAGATATCAATCAATAAATGAGAAATATCAATATAATATAAAAAAGGTACATGTACTACTAATAATATTATGCAGTATATAATAAATATTTTTAATAGTAATTATATATAATAGTCACATATATAGTACGATTTGATAATTATATATAATAATATAATTTAATAGTAATAAATAATAGTAGTAATAGTTTAATAGAATAATCACCGTATTGTAATATAATAAAAATTATACATACAAATACTTATAATAATTATAAATAACACATAATATTTAATATTTATAAATAAATATAATAAAAATTATTATGTATAACTTATAATAATAATTGCATTTTTATATTATTTTAATAAAATAATTCAAATGCGATGAAAACGGTTAAATTTTTAAAGAAATCGAATTTACATCTTCGAAATTAATATAAAAAAATTCTAAATACGTTATCCCCATAGCAAGCACATCGCCAGACGATAAAAATATCAAGGTAGTCAACCATATTGCAATGTTATCGCCCATCTTGGCGAACATAAACAATTTGGCGCCGTGCCCGTGATATCAATTTAGCACGGTTTTTTTATTGAAATAATAAAAACAAAGGAACACTGACGGTTTAGATTCGAAAATTAATTCTATCAAAATACACTATGTGGAAAAATACGCAATACTCCGTACTGCACCTAATTATCTATTTCATAACACTTTTTTGTCCAGTGATATCCTAATTGTTTGACTATTTCAAATATTCTTAAGCCTACAGAGCAGCTCTATTACTTCATTATCATACAAAGACAACAAAACATTAAAAAAATTTCTAATCGTGTTACTTATGACACCTGATTGACAGTAATATCAGATCAAGGTCCACGAAAATATTCATCGTAGCAAAAGGCTACATATGTACGTCTGTCATTAGACGATGGAAATAGATGGATGGCCGATTTCTAATCGTGCAGACAAAAACTGTTTAAAGAGATAATTAGATATTAAAACAACTTATAAAAATTCAATGCAATAACGACGAGGATTCTAGTTTTACCTAGTATACACGTTAAATCTAATTCCTATTAAAGAAAGAATTTTAAAAAAAAAATCACGTTAGGCAGTCTTCCACCATTAAAACCTCACATTGTATTAATTGAACAACAAAGTATATTTTTGCGCTTTATTTTAACACCCTTTTATAAGCTTCATTTGTAAGTAAGAGAAATTTGAATTCAATTTTTTCACCCACTTTAAAAGGTCAGATTAATTCGAATTTTCGCTCACCTGTCCAGGACCGATGAGCTTAGTACTGCTGGAGATTCGCCATGTAGGGGAACGATGCACGTTAAATCTGTCGAGAGCTGAAACATCCTCCCTTTGGTGTGGTGTGGTGTGGTAGTTAGGAGAGGGAAGTACTAGCTCAAATATCGTTCTCGTTACTTGACCGTGGTACAAAATTCCGAGGTCCATCGCCAAAAGCCCTAGAGTAGCTGAACAGTGCGACGTTAATATTCATTCACTCACTCACCCAGAATTGATGAAAATATTTATTTAACAATTGTGTTCCATTGTCCAGATCAGGATAATCAGGATTAACGATTTTCCATTTTGAGATCCCATCCCGCATCTGGCGACTAATATCAGATCCCATTACCAGATTTTGCGAATAATTCCACATTTAGCGACTAAAAGATTAAGTGAGTGAATATTAACGTCCCACTGTTCAGCTACACGAGGGCTTTTGGGGGTCCACGTAATTTTGAACCATGGTCAAGTGACGCGGACGACACCTGAGCTGGCACCCCCTCTCCTAACTACCACTCCACACCAACGGGAGGACGTTTGAGTTCTCGACAGATTTTACGTACATCGCGCCCCTACACGGCGGGTCTTCAGTGGTACTGGGATCGAACTCATGACATGCGACAAAAAGATTAAGTTACAACTTAGTTCGATCAACTAAAAAACAGTGGTTCTTAGTTCATTTAAAATATAGTTTATTTTATATATTAGTTAAAGTTTTGTAAAAAAAAATTATTTGTATGGTTTCTTGCGACAAAATCAATTGAAATTTTAGAACTAAAAAGTCTTCAAGAAAAGAATACAGTTATTTTTTTATTAGAAATACTTTTCATTAAAAAAAAATATTAATAAAATGTTCTTTATGATGCAAACCGTAAGGGAAAATTATTTTGGAAATTTTTACGCGCATTTCACATCAAATTAACAACGAAATGCGTTTACACCAGGGTATTTAATATACACTAAACACTGAATTAAAATTATATAATGTAAGTTATATATATTTGTGCAAGTTATACTAAACTATATTTATTTCTTTGCACAATTCGTATAATAGTATTGGAATTCTTTAAAGTCAATTATACAGGTTAAGTACGCGAATAATGTAAAGGAATCGCTAACAGAGCAAAATATTTAGATTTCTACCTTACAAAAGGAACCCATTCCATAAGTTTGAAGATTGCCTCTTTCGTATCATGATTTCTCAGATTTCGTAATTACACAATTTCTTTAGTTTTAAAGTCGAGAATATGTTTCTTCAATAAGTGTTTCCCAAATTAATCCATCTTAAATTAAAACAATCTTCAGACACGACTTTGAAGGTGGGAGATTATTTATTGTTGCAACACGAAAGCTATTGGATCTCATGATTTTTTCAACAAATGAAAGACGATAATTATATCTGAGCTATACTTGGATTTTCGAAAATTCCACACTAGGTAGTAATTTGAATCTTGGCACATGGATACAATGTTCAACAGTCTTTAAGTCCCAAATCTTTTGTAATGCAGAGGTTTGAACTCGCAAACATGATGGAAATGATGTTTCTCATGAATTTACCATTGTGGTTGAAAATACTTGAGCCCCAAGTCTTATACTGAAACCTAAAGCTTCTGAGAGGAGTGAAAATGTATCTTAAGCTCACGATTCCTCTATCAAGCTTCTAGAAAAGCAATAACTTAGTAGTTAAGGTTACAAGCTTATTGTTTGATGATTTAGATTCACAGGGGTTGAAAACCGCAACCTTTCAAGTGTAGGCTTCACAAATTCGCTTCAAGTTAATAAGTGAGTTATACATTTCTGTCTTCTTATCTTAGATCAAGTCCATTTAATGGAGTCAAAACATCTTATTATTTGAGATATAATCCAATACCACGATCTATAGATGATTAATTTAAGTTTTATCTATTGAACATCTTCACACAAACACACGCACAGACTACCTATTTTTTATTACATTCAATTATCCAAATATTACGACAAATAATGATGTATTATATTGATTTTTAATCATGGTACGCTGACGAAATCAGTATTTGATATAGCACGCCACTCCACGGTGATTATACTCAAACCTTTTGGACTTCGAATCATAACACATTCAATGAGCCTGCATCTTGACAGCTTGTTTTTCAAAATTTGAGCTATTAATCTTTGTACATCGATTCCACAAACAAGTGCTTTTGCTTTTTATATGCTTATCACAGCAAAGAAAATGTGTGAAGAGAGAGATACCAGTATATGTATAATTTTCATAATCAGAATCCTTCTAATAATATGATTCAAAAAGACAAAATACTTTGTTATGAAGTAAAACAATATATGTAGATTTTGAACAAAACTTGAAAAACAAAATCAAATAAAAACCATATTGTCACACAAATTGTCACTATAATCGAATTTGAAAGCAACACCTTAAACTTTAAGCCAATTATGGGCATGAGTGACATATTCAAAGGTCATAAACACGTAAAAAAACAAGAATTAAAAATATAATTTATTAGATCTCAATCAGGTAATATTTACTGTAGGTAAAAAATGAATAAAACAATTTTAAAGCATGATTTTCTGAATTTCAACAAGGGTTAACATTTTGAAAATTACCAACAAATCATTACATATGATTACAGCTACCATCGACCTATTTCGTAAAATTAAAAGGGTCTATAGTAGAAAACCGTATCTGCGCACTCTCGAACCCATCACATTCGCGCTCACTAAACATCTCAAATTACTCGAATCTTACTGTGATGGGGGAAAATCAGCATTGATGTAAAAAAATCCACCGCCGTCATTTTCACTCAAACATACAAATCCACCATGTCATGTACAATACACCAATACCATGGTCTCAGGAAACCAAATACCTTGGTTTAATTTTTGACAAGCGCCTCACTTGGAAACAATGATAAAACGTCCGCGTGATAAATTCCGGAATGAATGAGTGAATATTAACGTCGCACTGTTCAGCTACACGAGGGCTTTTGGCGATGAACCTCGTAATTTTGAACCATGGTCAAGTGACAAGGTCGACATCTGAGCTTGCACCCCTCTTCTAACTACCACACCAACGTGAGGACGTTTGAGCTCTCGACAGATTTAACGTCATCGCTTCCCTATACGGTGGGTCTTTAGTGGTGCTTGTCTCGAACTCATGCCTGCCTTGACCTCTTGGCTGCCGTAGCCACATGGTAAATTCTGGAGAGTATTGTTTAAATTATTTCCCCTTAATTTCCCGGAATTCTGAAGTAAGTATTGGGAGCAAAGTGATTCTCTGTACAGTCATGATGCGTCCCATTATTGCTTATGCTTGTCCAGTTTGGAGATATGCCGCTAGAACTAACATAAATATTTTAGATACTTTGCAAAATTCTCTTATTCGGATGATCGTTAACGTTCCTCGCTACATGAGAAACGATCACACCTGCAAGGCTTTAAAAATTAAAAGCTTTAAATCTCATATACAACATATCGCTAAAAATGTATTTGTGATTCACTTCAGTACGCTAATAACATAAACATGATTAATCTCCTTAATTATAATCCTGATGTAAACTCTAAAAGACCAAGAAGAATACTTCTTGGCTCGTACAATCCTCCTTGACTCGTACAATCCTCCTTAATTTTTCAATTTCCAGTTTAATTTTTAATGTACACCTATTCACTATTTTTCAATTTTATTTTAACTATTTTTTTTCATTTTTGGCTTTCGCTATTGAACAATTCCCGCCCTTTTCTACCTATCTTAATTTCTAAGACCCTTCGGGCAGCCAATGTCTCTGTCAACAATTGCCATGCACCAATGAGAGAGCAGCCATTCAGCTCTCCTTCTACTTGAACTTTTATCTTCATACACACACTTTTATCAAACGATTGGTTCTACCAATCAGAAAGCACATTACCAAGCATGAAAATGAAAACTTCGCTCTCGTTGTGCATCAAATTTCCCGCCAGATATGTGATTGGGGCCGCAAGCGGCCCATATGCCCAAACAAAAGACCGTAAGACCATTCAAATGTTCAAACACAGTAATAAAGATGCATGCATTTGGTGGCACTTTGTGAACTGGCAATGTATTTTGGTATGACAAAGCAGTCTACGGTATAATATGCAAGTGCTTTGATCAGTTAAATTCTCACAGGAGTATTAAGATGTCTTGCTGTAACCAAAATTATTTAACAATTTAAGTAGATAAAGAACGCTATATCATTTATCAAATCACTGTATCTGATCAAATCTGACATATCTTTTATTAGAGTGTGTATATTTAAAACCTTATACTGATTTAAAGCTGTATACTGGGGGAAAAAAACTTGCAATTTATTTTTACTAGAAAAAATGTCTTCAGAGGATGCTTTGTATCTAAAGCGCATTGATCTCGCCAGCGATGTAGTGAGTTTTGTTTTAAGTTGCTACAAAATTAATTGGATTTCACCCTGGCATCAGCGTAGCAGCCCACCGGAATCATCGTTCACTGAGAAACATGCTCAGAAGGTTGCAAAATTACTGATGGAATTTGGTGAGAAAATATGGGAATTACTGGAAAATCTGGAACACATGTCGATTCGGAAAAGAAGTGCTGTTGTTGGAACAACGCTATTGAGACTTTATGGTTATGGACCATACACGGAAAAGAGATTGATGAAATTGTGTATTGGCTTCTCAACGCTATTGGTTTTTACAGCATTACACAGACAAGTGAGTCTTTACTGGAAAATCATGCGGGGTTTGTATTTTTATATCTATAATCCCCCCTGGTACTTTAGATCGCTTCTAGATCGATCTGTTTAATTTATCTTTTACTTTATTGAATTGAATGATATGAGGCTTTAAACATATTTTAATGTTTCTGACGATTGCCATGATTTGCAAAATATTTGATTTTGCTAAAGGAGACGCGTTTTAAACAAGGAATGTAATACAAGTATGCGTTTGGATGATTTATAAAAAAAACTATTTTTTATTGCACATTGTATTTCTTCGGTTTTAGAATTCTACTTCGCATGATGAAAGTTGAAATAGAAAAAGTTATTTGAATTGAATCCATATTTAATAACTATATCTCTATGAATTCAGATTTTTGAAATAATTGTTCCTTAAGTTTTAAAAAACAATTATAATTTTTTTTAATAAAATGATTAAATTTTATATAATTTAATACATTTGAAAAAGTATATCAACTGAAAAATAATCGGAAATTGTTTATACTGGCATTCAAAATTTTCTTCATAAAAAAGTAAAGATTTTGTATAAACAAAAGGCATAGGATATAAATATATTAATGAAATGTTAGAATCAATTTTTAAATTTTTCCGTTTTTAAATCTGTGTTCTTATGAATTTTGTGCATATATTTGTATTGACATTAATTTTGTTATATCTTAAAATTTATCTTGTTTTGTTTAATAAATGTATGTTTATCATTTTTGTGTCCTATTTCTTTATTTCGGTACTTTAGAGAGTATAGATGTCTAGTAGAAATAAATGATCTATATGAATATTAAGACTGAGATATAATAAATATTTCCAAGCGGTTTTTTATTTAAAAAATCTACAGTATATTCTTCAATATAAATTTAATATTCCCTGCTTTGTAATATATTACAAGTTTACACAAGCTGTAGAGTATTTTCTATTCAAATTTTTTCAAAGACTATGTATTTTTAATCATACATATATTAGCTTAGTTAATTTCTTAATCACAAAAAAAAATTCTACAGGAAATCTTTTGAATTTCGGCAAAATCCTATCGAGAAAGGATGGTTTAAATCGGGAACTAGTTTGATATCACGAGGCACGGCGCAAAAGCTGTTTGGCGTGATAAAGAATCACGCCAAGCAGCGCATGGCGTTGGAATAAAATTCAAGATGGTAGCCTAGCGGTAAGACTAGTCAGGAAAATAATTTTAAAAACTGTTTTGAAAAACATTAAAATCGATTTCAAATAAAGAATTTAGGAATAGATTGAGACCAACCAAGGGCAATAAACAATTAATATCAATATTATAAAAAAATCATATTTACTAATAGTAATGTTATGCAGTATACAATAAGCTTGTAATATGTTATAAAAATTATTATATATTTTATATTCATATAATATACTAAATAGTAATAATTATTAGATATTCATATGGTATTACTTTTTTATTATTTTATATAATAATCATGTAATATAATTTAATAGATTTTATAAAAAAGAATAATCATCCTATTGTAATATAAGAATCGTACAGATATAAGAATACTCATTTAACATAATTATAGAAAACAAAATAATAATTATTATAAATAACACATATGTAATATTTATAAAATAATTATTACAAATAACGTATATTATATGATTATTGCACATTATAATTATTGTATTTTTATATTATTAATAAAATAATATAATATATATTAAAATTGATAATGAATAGCAACCAAAAAGTACTGAAAGCTTGCTATGTTCCAAATACTGCAAATTTCTTCAACGAATTTCATAGAACAAGAAACAAGAAGAAAAAAACATTTTTAAAAAGTAAAATTGAAAATAAACGTTTTATAGAAATAATTAAAAATATAACACTCATTCTTTCAAAAAAAAATATCCTTGTTCTCACCAACGATATTAGAAATATCCATATTCGAAAATAGCATTAAATAAAACAGAAGACTGAAATATATTTTGATTCGGGATTGCAATGAAAATGGTTAAATGGTAGAAGAAATCGAAATAAAATAGGCTGGAATTATATATATATATATATATAAATTATTTCTAATATACGTTATTTCCATGGCAACCACATAACCAGACGATAAAGATATCAAGGTAACCATATTGTAATGTTATCGCCCGTCTTGGCGAACAAACAACAACTTGGCGCGATGTCCCGTGATATCAAACTAGCAGGCATTAAATATTTTTGATTTAACATAAATAACTATTTAGTTAGAACGACTAAAAATATTGTAAGCGTATTGAAAATTATCGCGATATGCAAGGCCTCAATAAAACTTAAGACGAAACGCTTTGTTGATAGGAACGTTCTAATCGGGTTGTAGTGTTAGTTCCGGTTCCACTAAACCAGCGATACTCATAACCCGTTGCACTAACAAATTCAAATATTTAAGACCAGTGTATTAATAATTTAGTGAGAAATTATATCAGTTATGCTATTAATCTCGTGCTGTTACGAATTTCAAAATAACTTTTTTTTTTCCTTTTGTAATTGTAACTGTTGAAACAAATAACAGTGGAGTAGCGTTCCTTTTACAGGTGATGCTAAATTTTAACTAACCCTTATATCTTCCAAGCGAACATTTCTAAGAAATATATATTGCTTAATTGACTATTGGGATCTTGACTATTCCGTAGAGAAAAACAGGGATCAACTTAATTTGCCATGAAAATGTTATATCTAAGAAATACAATTTCGCTAATCACTGTACCACAAAGCACAAATCTTTCAATGTCTTTTTTTTTTCTTAAGGGACTCTTTCAAGACTGGATAAATTGGCTTTTACAAAACAAATCTGAAACAGCAATAAAAAATTGTCTTATCCTCTGAATCTATGTCAAAGGCATAGATTCAGAGGATGTTTTGCAACCTAAATAGGTTCTCTCAGATTTCCTGTAATATAAGTTCATTTTTCAAAATTAGATATAAATAGTTTAAAGTTTCAATTATATAATCAAAAAAGCCATTGGAATTAGTGCAGATTTTCTAGTTTCATCACATGGCGGGAAGTTCTTAGAGGCTAAGAAACTATTAAAAACCTAGCAGTCTATTAATTTTGTTTGAACTAGTATTTAACTGAAAATTCGAATGTTATGAAGGTCGCAAACATGGCCATTAGGTTATAGAGTGCCCACTGAATATATGTTCACAGGCGCAAGGCTTTATTTTATCACCTGTAAGTACTGTAACTGACACCTTTTTCTTTAACATAACTATTTATTTTACTTGATCTAAAATTTTTGTTTTCATTTTGCTGTATAAAAACTAAATTGGATTCTGAAGTATAAAAATGGCCCTTTTAAATTCTGATAAGTTTTGGTGCTTTGGCATCAAATACCAGGTGGTTATAATTAAAGTTACACTATTCAGAGGCATGTAGAACCTGTTCTGCTTATCGGGATTTTGATGAAACTTGGAATATATTGTTATATGGACCATGGGGAAGAGATTTCTGTGTAATAAAAAAAATTAGTACAAATTTTGACCACCAGGTAGCTTTTATTGAAGGTTCCTTACTCATATTCGTAAAACCTGTATATAAACTTATGGTCACAGCCAGAGAATCATTCAGTGTGCGTTTGTCATCGTTAATTATGCCCTTACAAAAATAAAGATCGAGCTTTATTGGTAAAACTATTTTATCAGAATGACAACAACCATTTAGCTGCTTTGCGTGAATATCGTCGTTTAAAGGATCATCGAAAAGGACCCATATCGAGGATAGATTTGAGGAAGATGATCATTGAAGACTGGAGATTTAGGCGTGCTGTCCGGAAGAGGACGTTAAACCGGTTGGGACTGGAGTTAATTGGAGATGACCCCACGTATTTTGTGATCTTGAGGTTTCAACGTTTGCATCACGTGGATCTTATACGGATACCATTTTTAAATGTATAGCCAAATTTTATATACTGTCGACCACGGAATCTCCAACTTCCGTGACACTTATCGACCATTTGCTGAAGAATAGATGGAACTGGAGGATCTTTCAACCACAGCAGTAGCGACTTCTTCGACACTATCAGTCCTAACCGGTTTCCATCCTCTTCCGGGCAGCACAACCAAATCTCCAGTCACTTCAGATTTCATGATCATCTTCCTCAAATCAATCTTCGATATATAAGGCTTTTTCTCACGAAGATATTCTCGCACAGCAACTAAGTGGTTGCTGCCATTCAGATAAAACAGTTTTACCAGTAAAGCTCGATTTTTTTTTTGTAAGGGCATGATTAACGATGACAAACGCACGCTGAATGATTCTCTGGTTATGACTGCAGGTTTATATAGAGATTTTACGGATTTGTGTAAGGAGTAATTGATAAAAGCCACCTGGTGATAAAAATTTGTACTAATTATAGCAAAAATCCCCCTTCCCCCTGATTCATATAGCATATCCTAAGTTTCAATAAAATCCGATAAGCAGAACAGGTTCTACAGGCCTCTAAAGAGTAACTTTAATTATAACCGCCCAGTATATATAACGCCTTTATAAAACCAAAGTGATTTTAATGTGGGTCAACTTCCATCTTGTTAATCTAACTCCTTATTTCTTTCCTTTACAAATTCGTATAAATTCCTTATAAAAACTTGAAAACTATTTAATATTTGACGGCCCAGATATAGGTGGTGCAATAAAGATTCAGATACGGTATTTTATGTCTATTATTTTAATGAATTATATGTACATAAATTTATTAATCCATCTACCTCAGGGATGGACAACCCATGGCACTCCTTTCACTGTAGCACAATTGATTGAATTACACAATAGAAAATTATAATATAAAGAATACTCCTTTCCTTGTTGTGTGCACTGACTTTTCAAAAGGAAGTGTACTCGCTAGATTTTAGAATTTGACTGGGTGTGTATTAATATATGGAAGAAAACAATTAACTGTCTGGCGAGTGCTTGTTTTTCAAGAACGAAGATTGTCTATGGGAATGAACTTTTCTTACCCATACTATGGGACATTTAAATAATTTAAATGTAAGAGTACAAGGGAAAATATTCTATTTTTCCTACCCTAGTTTACAAAAGATATGACAAACAAACTTTTGCATCATTTGTCTCTATTTTGAAGAAAACAGATTAACACGTTTGCCAATAATTCAGTAACTATCAACCAAAGCTTGCTCCGAGTTTTAATAGAATTAAAAGTTTAATATCCATTGAGAAGGATTAGTTTCGTGCTGGGTTGGATAATTTTCCAAGATAAAAAAAAATAATGATCTTTTCATAAATAATTTTTCAATTCTTCTACAAGACGTTATTACCCACCTGAAATCTAAGGCACCACACTAAACTGAAATGCAATGAACTTATTTCAACTAAAGCGATCCAAATTATATTGAATGTTTGAAATTTGAACTACAGGCAAATTTCGAAATTAACACGATTTGGTTGTCAGATATTGAAGTTTTAGATTAACATATGTTTGCAAACAAATGTTCTCTATTACGAATATGACAATATCGCTCAAAATTATATATAGTCGATATATAACTTAAAACAACCTAATTCGAACCATCTTGAATATAAATAATCCTAATATAGACTTTGTAAAAAGCTACAAATTCAAAAGCCACATTCAGCAAGCTCTAACCTTTTAATATATTATACTTAAATAATTAAAAAGTTATACATTTTTATTTTATGCCTAAAACAAGTTCAGAAAAATTAACTAAAACGTTCATCAACAATAAAACCAAGTATTTTTTCTTATTATTTCTATAAATACTCGCATAAATTTTATTAGCCTATGGGATTCTTACGCGAGTAGCATAAGTAAAAATATATCACTTTTTTATATCTTTTGTTTAGAGGGGAAAAGTTGCAAGTGCCACTTAATATCAGATAGTGACACTACCAAAAATGTTGACCACCCCCGATATACTTTAGTCTAATTGTAAATCAAATTAACTTCACCGAAAATCAGAGCTCCTTACGAAAAATTCCATGCACTTATCTTGGAACCGAATCCTTTTCTTTGTTTAGGTTATCAGTATTTTAACCGATTAAATATGAAGCAATAAAAAGATAAACCAATTTTACTACAACTGAAGAATTATTTATTGAATTACATAGAACACGAGTAGAGGGTACAATACAATATTTCTCAATATGTTACACAAATAATTTATTAATATTGAATGAACATAATACATTATGATTGAGAAACAACCGATAGTGTATTACGGACCCAAAATTTTCTGTAATGTATAAAATATTCCGAAAATGTGGATTTTGGTTTCATAATGTTTTACAATCTAGTTTCAATCTTATTCATCGAGAACCAGATAATCTCTTTCTATACATTAGTACTGCCCCTAACAAATCTAAAATATTGAATAAAACCACACAAAAAAATCCCACGTATTCTGCAAGCTAATGAAAGTAATAATACTTTTTAACCTTTAGTACCACTGGCGTACATATACGTCTCGCTCAGCCATTTCGTTAATTACCCTGGACGTATATACGTTTTTTCCGAAGTATAATCTTTTCCCCCTTATCCGCAAAACTATGTCGAAGGCTTTGGAATGCGATAAAATGACCTCAACTTTGCTTGCGAAAGATAGAATTGATGTAGATTAGGATTTGCTTATTTCTTCCAATACACTGTATGGGCATGCTGATGCGAAAATGGTTGCCCCAAGGAGTGAATCGCGTAACTTTGAATGTGAAAATAAGAGGTTGAATTGCGTTATTCAAAATTAACACTTCTATAAAATTCAAAGTTTAAATCGGTTTTAATGCTGAACTTTACTAACGAGCCGTTTGCAGCGAGCCCCGTTATCAATTTAGAGCAAAGTCTTAAAAAAAAAAAATAGTTATACAAGCAAGTTAAGCTCTTAAAACTATCATACCATTTCAAAATAAAAAACTTAATGTATAGACATTTATACAAATTTTAGTCCACAACTTTGCAGTGGCAGATCACTGAAGAAAGATTCAAATAAAAATAACATGCATAACTATTAATATTTCTAAAAAAAATCTACAAGTTAGGAGAGAGAGTCTGTTCGAGAGCATTAAATCGGCTTAGTTTCTGCGCAGAAATATTAACTATAAACTCAAGAAAGCTTGGAGACAAAAGAGTCCATTAAAACAGTTTTATTTTTAAGCAATTGTAAAAAAAATGCAGTTTCTTTGTAAAATTAGAAATCTGCCCAAGCTATGCAAAATAAGCATTATAGTATCAATGCATACAATATATTTAAAGTAGCACAGTTCATTTACATGATATGCTTACTTACAGAGAATACATGCATATGAAATGAAGGATTGTTAACTGGCTATTATCAAAAGAAAGATCCACAAGACTTTAAATTTAATGTAAAATGTCCCACCATTCATTTCTATATAACACACAGCTAAAGAAATACTTATCCAATAATAGTGTTGCATACTTCACTCAAAAAAAGAAATGGATCAACAACTACTGAATATTCATCCAGTAGTTGTGGCAATTGTGCAACACTGATCAATAATATTTCTTAAATTAATAAAGTAATCTTTTAGCTTACTAAATCTTGTTTTCCAGATAATCCACGGCAAAACAGTCAAGAAGGTTCGTTGTTTACATGAGCATTCAAACTTTCTTTAAAAATGATTCGTACAGCATGATATGGAGCTTCAAAATATTCATTGTTGAATGCAATAGCAGAGACGCATGCTACGCTTACACAAAATACAAATAGATCCTTTGATCGATTATACCACCAACGAAGCCTTTCAAAGTAATGCAAGACATCTTCAAAACACATTCTTTTACCAAGTACATTGTCCACTTCTCTGCAAAAGAACTTCATATTCTCACCTTCCAGTAAATTTAAAAGATGACGCTTATGTCCATCCGTAAAAGGTTTTATATCACGCAACAAAAACAGATGATCAGTGGATATCTTGAAGTCAATTCCATGGTATTCAAGGACAGAATTTACCAATTCTACTGCACACTTGTGGCGGAGCTGGAAATGATAATTTAATGTTGATCTGAACGGCATTGTGGAAACTATTGTATTCTCCTACATAAGTCTATAACTAATAGCAGAAAAGTTTAAATACCATCGAACATGAGCGGAATTAACATTATCATTCCAGCAAAAGTTATTAGTTGAATGCTATTGGTTCCAAACATTTGGTTGGTTGATTGACTATCGTTTTTGAAACAATTTTTTGTTCAAAATTCCTAAATACCAAATGTATTTTTAAACAATTATAATTATATTTTGTTTGCTAAATTTACCCTACACTAGAACAACGCCGTTATGTAATCATGATTTACCAATTAATTTCAGATCATATTTAAAAGTGTCAAGATTGATACCTAAGTTTATATTTTATTACTTTATAGCATTTATCTCCCACCACAGTATGAACATGTTTACCTGTAGGAGAACTTTCATTTTGTTTCATACAAAGCTCCATAGGAATCAAATCAACTGACAAATTTTCGATAAATAAAGGAGCAGACTTGTAATCCATTCAGACACAATGGCAATGCATATCTAATCAAATTATTTCTCCATTTATTTAGCTTAACTACTAACTGATGCCAAGTAAGACCTTTGGGGATAGATCTAAAAGTGTCACTCGCTTGTCAAATGGCGAGTATGATACCTGAGTGAATACATCCCTCTTCTAATTATAACTCATCACCTCGCCACATTTCTGACACTCAATTCAATTTTACGTGTTACAGCCTTTTTTAATGCTGTAAATTATTATTTGAATCCAGTGGTTTGACGTGAATATCATTCACCACAGCGTGGGGGGGGGGGTTAATGTGTCCAAGCACAATATTTTTCTGTCGGTTTGTGTGTGGTGAGTAGTTACGAGAGGGGGTGACTGTTCAGGTGTCGTCCTCGTGGTCCAACACCAAAGGCTCTCATGTTGGTTTGTAGTACGACCAGGGACGTCTTAAGGCATGGGCCAACTAGGCCCGGGACCACGTTTTAAGTGAGAGCCTCGTTTCGTTCTCGACTTTGTTTTAATAAGATCATGATTCGGATAATTTTAAAGGTCAAATATTATTCCTGTACATATTTTCCGAAGAACAGGGAATTTCAACCTACATGTCAATTGACAAAAATGGTAATACTGCATTATTATGTGATAACCGTTGTCCATGTCTAGGCCTAGGCCTAATACCATAAAAGATCATTCAACTCATTTAGTCGAAATGCGACCATCGGTCGAACCAGTTTGTGCCTAGGTTTTGATATTGTGAGTCATGCACATTTATTTCTATAAAATTACGATTTGAACGAGTATTTAACAATGCATGCTATATACTGTCTACTTTAAAGATTTCAGGTAGGGCCTACATTTGTGAAAGGACCCAGGGCCTCAAAATTTCTCTGGGCCCAGGGCCTCAAGACGTTCCTGAGTACGACCTTAATTTAACTCACAATCATTCACCACAGCTAGTAACTACGACTTCTTGGACAACACAGCAAGGAACTACCTTAACGACGAAGTGAGTGAATGAGAATTAACGTAGCTCTGTTCAGCTACATGAGTGAATATTAACATCATACTATTCAGCTACATGACGGCTTTTGGGGACGGACCACGTAGTTTTGAACCATGCTCAAGTAACGAGGACGACACATTAGTTGGAACCACTCTCCACACGACACCAACAGGAGGACGTTTGAACTCTCGACAGATTTAACGTGCATTGATCCCCCTATACGGCGGGTCTTTAGTGGTACTGGGCTCGACCTCATGACATGCCAGTCACGATCCGATACGTTGAACACTAGGCTGCCGTGGCCCCTCAGCTACACGAGGGCTTTTGGCAACGGGCCTCATAATTTTGAACCATATTCAAGTTATGAAGTCGGTATCAAAGTTGGCACTACTAACTACCACACCAACAGGAGGACGTTTGAGCTCTCGACAGATTGAACGTGCATTGCTTCCCTACGTGGCGTGTCTTCAGTGGCACAAGGCTCGAACTCACGACACTCCGGCTACGAGACCGTTACCTTGACCACTTGGCTACTGTGGCCTTACGTTATCCTTCGAAGGTAGAACTCCCCAGTGACATATTACTTAAAAACTACTCTCAGGAACTTCCTGAATGTGATGCGAACTCAAACTTCAACCTCATGACTGACCCCAGTTTCAAAGTGAGAAGTCCATCGCCAATAGGTCTCACGTTGCTTTGAGAAGTACGACATGATTAAACAAACAACCAATTTATCAGAAAAATTTGTTGCTCTGTGGTAAAGAAGCTTTTGCATTTTGACGGGATTCAGCATTTTAAATCCATTTATTCTACTTGAAGTTTAAGACAGGAAGCAATTAAAAATAACTACACCAGGGGTGGGCAGACTTTTCCTGGACGCGGGCTACTTCTAATTTTTTCAAGGTGTGGCGGTCCACCCAGTGTTAGTGGAGCTCACAAGGGCGGGGGAGAGGTCCACGGGTCCGGACCCTCCCTCATGTCTCTAGATCTGTTTCATTATAATCCCATGTACTTAGTACGTAAAATGTAATTAAGTATTTGTTATTAGTATTTTTTTATTAATTAATATTAATTATTTATTCGGTTATTTATTTTTCGTTGCTTTTGTTCCCGACAAAATCAAAAAAATTTGTTTCGCTGCGTATTGGAGTATGATACGAGAATGTGGTAGACCCTCGACACTATCCCCCCCCCTTAAAAAATCCTTGTGTGTGCCACTGCCCAATGTCGTAGGTGTGGGGAGGTAAGGAAAAGATTATAATTATAAATAGTAATAATAAATACCGAATATATATGTACTTATACCTACAGAACTAAAATAAAAAACTACACTTTAGAACCGCGTTTACAGTAAAACGCAAGATACAGTCGCTCCAAGCCAAACTCGGACACTATAGAAAAAAATCTTGTTTTGCAAAAATACTTTGACTAAAAAGAATTCAAAAAAAGTAAAGATGGGGGTTTCTAATAGTGAATTTATTGCTCTATTTAAAACAAACCAAATAACGCTAATTCATAAATTATAATGACAAATTTTTAGAGATAAAAATAAAATTGCGGAAGAAAGAGAGCGCAAGCCAAGCTCGGACATCTGACAATAAATCGCCAAATAATTGCAACCCTGAGTGAAAATTGTAGATAACTTCATGAAAAACATTGTAGTTGTTCAGCGGAATTCTCTATTTGATGTTGTTGTTTTTTTCATTTATTGCAGAAAAAAACAATTTATTGAAAATGTCAAGGCAAAGGGGCCAAACGAGGATAGAGTTAAGGAAATTGATTATTAAGCACACTGAAGATGGAAAGTCTGTGCGAGAAATATCGGAGATTGTCAAAAGAAATCATTCCACGGTTCATGACATCATAAAACGCTACAAAACCAATAATCAGGTGGAAAATAAGCCTAAAAAAAGCCCATAACAAGATTTTCCCCGAAGCAGATGAGCGATATTTAGCGAGAAAAGTGAAAGTAAATCCCTTAATTAGCGCTCCAAAGCTAGCTATTATTGCTGAAAATGAATTAGGGAAAAAAGCTAGTCCATCAACAATTAGAAATGTGCTTCATAAGAAAAATCTCACTGTAAGAAAAGCCAGACAAAAGCCTTTCATAAGTAAGCGAAATCAAAAAGGAAGACGTGAATTCGCAAAGGAGCATGAATACAAGGATTTTTCTTACTGGAAACAAGAATAATTCACTGACGAGAGCAAATCCAATATATTTGGATCAGATGGCAAGCCATATGTTTGGAGAAAATCGAATGAGGAATTGCGTAGACAAAACTTGAAACCAACTGTGAAGCATGGTGGCGGATCAGTAATGGTCTGGGGATCATTTTCAGCTTCTGGCCCAGGAACTTTGCATTTCATTGAAGGGGGAATGGATCAGAATGTATACCTTGACATTTTAAAAACAAATTTGCCACTATGTGTGCAAACACTTTCGTTTGGCAATAATTGGAGATTTTATCAGGATAATTATCCCAAGCATAAAGCTTATAGAGTGCGTTCCTGGCTCCTATAATATTTGTCCTCACGTCATGGAAACACCACCCCAAAGCCCAGACATAAATCCCATCGAGAATTTGTGGGATCATCTTAACAAAAAAGTCTGGGAACACGCTGTATCAAGTAAAACTGAGTTGAAAAGAGTATTATTGCAAGAATGGGACAGTATTTCAGCCTAATTTTTGTGAAAAATTGGTGCAATATATGCCTAAACGCCTTAAAATGGTTATAAAAAACAAATTATTGCATACAAAATATTAGTTCATTTGAAATATTAACTAGTTTTAAAAATATTCTTAGCCGTCCGAGTTTGGATTGTGCGTTAATTTTTTTTTTTGTTTTTTACCATAATTTCTGGTTACAATGTAATAAATTATATGTTTTGTTATCTGTTTTTAATACTGCAGTAAATATATTATTGAAAATGCATTTAATTATTTTGCTAATTATTTTTATTAATTTTTTTACTTAATTAGTAGATTTTCTTGGATGTCCGAGTTTGGCTTGGAGCGACTGTACAAACTAGCCACAAATATAGCTATATAAAATGATACACTTATTATGAAATAATTCAAAACATATTAAAAAATAAAACATTTCCGTCAAAAGTTAGTTCGCGTTGAAATTGACAGAAGAAGACTTTCTGCGTACTGTCAGCCAATCTTGAATTTTCCGTATTTAGTAACTAACTGCTAAAATCTTCAAGCGGTCACCCCAAAATGTCTTAGTGGTTCACCGGTCGATCGCAATCGACGTAATGCCTATTCCGGATCTACACTATTGAATTAAAATAGCTATAGTAATCGAGTTTTTTGAAAAACAAATTTTAAATTAGTTTAGCAAGGATAACTGCCTATGTTACTCTACATCACTTAGAATAAAAAATTTCTTTCAAATTACTGTAGACATGTGGCACTTATAGATATCTTTGAAAAAGGATACATGTATTCACAAGAAAAATAATAGCAGAATTCCTAATTATTTTTGGAAAAATGACTTAATTCGTCAAACTCATGATATAATTTATTATTTTTCACCGCACTTATATATAGAAACAAATAGTAAATCTAAAAATGTGTCGATGTTATTTCATGAAATTACTGCAACACAACTTTTTTTGTGATAAAAATGTCAAGCAATTCTGGAATGTGAGGAAATGCAACCTGACAACACCTGAGATAGTACCACTTCTCCTAACTTCCACACCACACAAAGAGAGGACGTCTGAGCCTCGACATATTTAACGTGCATCGGCCCCATCTGCACGGTAGGTTTTCAGGGGTATCAGGGTTGAATTCAAGACACGCAGGTCACAAGTACTTTACCTTCACAACTAGTCTACCGCGGCCACACTATTTTTCTAGTAAAAGCTAATAAATATTCTTAAATGATATTCAACAGTACCATGTTGCATCGAAAATTACTAATGATAACTTTCGATAGAACAGAAAAAAATATAGATGAGACACACAGAAAAATACATCTCCTTACAGATGCCTAGATATGTAAAGTAACAATTTCACAGAAGTGTCCTTC
Organism: Trichonephila clavata; assembly: GCA_019973975.1. Taxonomy (NCBI): domain Eukaryota; kingdom Metazoa; phylum Arthropoda; class Arachnida; order Araneae; family Nephilidae; genus Trichonephila; species Trichonephila clavata. The sequence goes on from BMAO01001864.1 coordinate 120,730, forward strand.
TTAATTTTTTATTTGGGCCTATACGATAGCCGTGTAGTTATGGCGATATTTCAGAGAATAATTATAGACTTAAGTTGCGATTCGAACCCTCATTAAGTGTTTGTGGTAGGCTAGTGATCAAGGTAACTGACTCGTGGCTCTGTGTGTGTGTGGTGTGTCATAAGCTCGAGCCAAGAGCCGCTGTAGATCTGAAATCTAGGGGGGGGCGATGTACGTTAAATCTGTCGATGTTCAAACGTCCTCCTGTTGATGTGGTGTGGAAGCTAGGAAAGGAGGATTCCAACTCAGGTGTCGTCTTCGGCACTTGACCGTTGTTCAAAATTACGAGGTCCGTCGTCAAACGCCCTCGAGTAGTTGAATAATGTGACGTTAACATTCACTCACTCACTGTGTCGTTTCAAAATGGCAAGTAAATGGGCAATCAATTCAAAGCCCATCTTTAGGTGGTGCTAATAGATGCAAAATATATCTAAGTTCAAAATCCTAATGCTGACGAAACATGGATATGAAGAGGGTGTACCCATTTTCACTTTTTCTGTGGTTTGGTTCATCTTTACAATATGACGGCTATGGTAGCCTAGGGGTTATGCTTAGGAACTCGTGACTGAAGAGTCGCGGGTTCGAGTCCTGGTGCCACTGCAGGTCATCTGTGTAGAAAAGGCTCATGTATGTTATATCTCTCAAGGCTCTATGTTTTCCCGTTTGTGTGGTGTGATACTTAAGAGAGCGGGTGCCAGCTTAGGTGTCGAACTCGTTATTGCAACAAGGTTCGAAATTATGAGGTCCATCTCCATTATCCCTAGTGCGCTATAGAGTGACAATATTAAAATCTCTCACTCTTTCTTATCATTACTAAAGCATTTATGTTATTTTTAGCATGGCAAATTTATTTATAAAAGGAATAAATTAATGCAGGGGAAATGCATTGTGATATCTTCCTTTCTCCGATAAACATGACGCTGCATAATGTAACCCACCAATAGAAATACACGAAATTCCCAACTAACTTTTATTAAAGAGGTAAAAAAAATCACGCATGTCTTTTGTAGACACATTGAATGTTGAGGATAGAATCCGAAACCCTTCACAGTAAATTACTTTCTTGATAGCATTTTTATAAGATCTGTTAAGACGTATTTAGTTTTTTACAAACGATTTGCTGCGAAACTGGATATAATTTTCTAGCAGATGCTGAGTTTAAAGCTCTAAAACGATTGGCAACAATTAAATCAATTTTCAAACTAATTTTGGATTGCAAATTGCTTATTCTCGTAGTATCAACTTTCTTCTGACATCCAAGGATATTCTTTCCAATTTACAAGAACAAAGAGCTATTGCTTTCCTAATTATTTTATATCGGAATGAGTTTCTACGAGAAGCTTGTTGCTTCCAGTGAAATCTTCAACATTGAAGCGATGACCTTTGTGGATAATATAACATTCGAAGCGATGTCCAGACTACATATTCCTTTTAAACCATTTATTGAAAAAAGTGATCACTATAGTAGATACTTCTCAAATTTTGAAAAAGAGGTTGTATGTAATCTTGAGACCCGTTTAAACTCGTGGTACGAGTGCCTTGAAAGTAATCCTGAGTTTTGGGTTGTTTCATGGGATTGCTTTATACGATTTTCACAGCCTTATGTAACACAGTTGGAAACTGCTTCTACTAATGAATTGTTTTTATACCTGTGCACTAAAATTTTACTAGCAGGAGGAATGTTTGAGACAAGGGGTGTTAAAAACTCTCTCAAACTTGCTCGTCTGTACATTTACTATTTTACAAACAAGCGCTTTAAATTCGGTATTATTAAAAAATAATTTAAAGATGCATGCTAATTTTGCCGATAAATTTGTTGTAAATATTTTGTTTCTAGTTGTACATCATCTAATTCCCCTGTCGTGTTTTTCGTACTATTTATCCCAGAGGCGGGCACGCTTTTCCGGGTTACAGGCTGTTTTTAATTTTTTCAAGGTGTTGCGGCCCACCTAGGGGCGTAGGTGATGTGAGCTAAGAAAAAGGTCTACAACTTAATAATAAAAATGGAATATGTACTTACCTCTCTATACCTACAATAAAGTTAACACTTTTAAGACCACGTTTAAAGCAAAACGTAATAATAATAGCCACAAATATAATATCAAATGATGCATTTGTTACGTAACAATTCAAAATACATTAGAAAATAAAACATTTTCAACTAAAGATAGGGCTCATAATTATAGTCAGTAGAAAACTCAGATTGCCTACTGTAAGCCTATCTTGAATATTTCGGAAAAAAATTACCAACTGCTTATCTTCAGGCGGTCATCCCAAAATGTCTTGGTGGTCCACCTGTCGACCACGATCGACTTAATGCCCATCCCTGCTTTATCCTATGATGTTATTCATTGATTGTATTATCTAAGTATTGAATAAAAGTAATTCTTATTGTGTATGCACCATAAAAAAACTTGTGTAAGATCTTTCTTCTGTTTTGGACATTTGTAATGCTAAAAATGGTATTTTTAATTATTTTATAAACTTCGTTAACTATATTTGTTTATGTATAAGCATCCTAAATATGTGCAAATGTGACATTTGTTACAAATTAACGGCGCTGTATATTATCTCTATATAAACTTCTAAGCAAACTGTATTTGAATGAATAGTTTTATTAAATACGCGCTATCTTTCTAATCGACTGAATTTTTTGTAATAAATTGCTCTTTTATAAGATTTATCGACCATGGATTTTCATAATGAAGTTTACTTAAAAGTTATTTTTTATTTCTGTAATCCATGTTTTAATTTGTTGAGTCAACTTAGAATTTTTTTTATTATAAATCTTGTATTTTAAAAATTAAATTTGTTATATTATGTGTTTAATAAAATGTTCCTGTTTTTCGAAGTATTGCTTTTTTAAGAACATATTGCATAGTAAAAATTTAATAAGGGAAAATTTAAATATTTTCCTTCAGGGACAATTATGGGTATTAAATTTCACAATTATTTAAATTAAAATCGACAAGCATTTTACTTCCATTGTAAGACCTTGAAAGACATTCTTGAATATGCTGATGCACTTTCAATTTTTTTGCTACAAGTAAACTTTTTTTAAACCGCTAATGTTACCACGGTCCAAAGTATTTTCCGATTTAACTATTATTGAATAAAGTGGATATTTCTAAGTGATTGCATCTTTAAATGGATTTTGGACTTCTAATTTATATATCCAGTTATATATATAGAATGCAACCACACTATACGTTTCGTCCCTTTTTGTTCTAGACAGATTAGACTTGCTGTTTGCAGTTCCACGGACATGAACTCTGAGCTAGATGGCTATCCCTCCGGTCTAGTTTATAGATGCATTTATTCGTGTTTTCACCAGTTTTGTATTATAACAGTTTGCTATGTTTTTGTCAACTATACGCATTTCATAAATGCAGCCACCCGTTCATTTAATCTATATTCTGTTCAGGGTTGCACATTTTAATTAGAGAATCCTTAATTAAAAAAGAACGTGTGGATTTTGACTAGCTACAAAATCTGCAACCCCATGTTGCTCAAAAACGGATTGTCAAAATTATGCATTAGTATTGTATATTATTGGTGCTTGTGATTAATCGGACCATACATCTTGCAATCATAGCTTCATCTCTAAACATAACATTTTTTCTGGAGTACATACTCCTAAAATTATATATAGATGCTTTATTTTCCAAATCAATGAACTCAATTTTATAAATCTTATTAAATTTTAATATCAAAGCACTTCATTGGCACCTAAATGTATATATTTAAAACAAATTTATCTAATAAGCATTAACACCACTAACTGACAAATCGTTTTAGCCATTGAATAATTTATTTTAGAAGCCAAACTGGTTAAATTCATATTGTACTGTATTTATATCATAATAAAAAAATCTAGATAATCCACTAACACTTTTTTTTCCTCTCTGTTACGAAGATTGTGTATGAGAGAGAGAGAAAGTTGTTAGTGAACTTCATTCAAATAACACATCAGAACTTTTTATATACAAGTAATTTAGAAATTGCTATCAATAACAGAAAGGGTAAGTTGTATGGATAGCTGTAAAATGGGTCAAAATGCACTGGGTAGAATTAGAGAAGTCTAAGCTCCACTTTATAAAATTCAGGTGTGACTTTAACAAAGATACCGAATTTAATACCATTAATATAAGAAAATATGTAGCATGTTTGTAACTATGTCTGAAAAATGTAAACCAGCATTTATTGGATCCAAGAGGCAGGAAACCAGAAGAAAGGTACGCTGGATGTGTTGAAATTCATACCTCCTATTGAACAACAGTTTTGTAAAATTTTAAGGAGATATACGTAATATATTTACGTATTCGTAATATACGTATAGTATATGCGATATATGTATTCGTAATACTTCATATGCTTCTGAAAAGTACTAAATAATGTAAATGCTCAAAAATTACAAATTTTTACTTTAAAGCCTGTTTTCTCAAAATATAATGTCTTTTACTTTTTTTGTATCTTATCCTCAAAAACTGTTTAGTATATAATCCTCAAATTTTCAGTGAGCATACTTTTAACGTGTTTACACATTTTAAAGTAGGGATTTAGATATATCTAGCAAACCTTTTTAGTTAAGGCTTTTTTAAATAAATTCTAGGAAAAGAAATTGGATATTTTTTGAAGAATTCATACTTATTTTAATTTCAAACGAAAAAACAAAATCCTTTGCTAAAATTTTATTGATAGTACACATAACCTGCTGTAAAATTTGTATCCATGAGAAGTAAGTAGTAAAGGTACGTAAACTTACGTAACTTAACATGAGATCCTATAGAAGCTTGCCAGACCCCCTTAAATTGACTCGAAGTTTCTATAAATACTTTTAGTATATCTTGTAATATCCTCAAAGAAACCATTAGAAGCTATTTTGAAAATTGGATTTAAGCAATTATTATTAAGAAGCATTGCATTCGCATTTTAATTTTCCTGGAGCCACGATTTACTATTTGATAAGGAAAACTTTACTGCTTATTGTTCAATGGTAGCACCTCAACATTTCGCGAGTTTATTGAAATGTCTAGAGTTCTTGAATTTTCGCTCATTCCTGAATCTACAGAAATGCATTTGCTGCGTCTTATTACTCGATTGTGAAAACTCATTTCATGAGACTGTCAGTTGCTGCTAAGTGTCTGAAATTCTAGGAAAGACTTATCTGAGATATATTGCATATTTGTAATCGGTAAGTTACGTCTTATATAACAGAGTGCAGTAGAGATTTGATATATTACAGTGAAATATTTTATAGCAGTATATAAAAACTTTTATGTGATCTTATTAAATATGTTGTTGAAATTAAAACCAAATCTAAATAATAAGTAAAATGAAAATTTATTGCGAATATTTTTAACCTGTTCAAATCACTGTAAGCAACAAACGTTTTTTGTTCAAAAATTTATGTTCTACTCAGTTATAAAGTCATTGTTTTCTTAGTATGATGAGTTTATTTTATTATGATAAATTTAAATTAAAACAAGTGCTATAAAAAAATTCAGTCAGTTTCGTCTTAGGCCAACACAAATTTTTTTTATTATTATTTTCGTTATTTTTTATTAAAAAATAACAATTAATATATGGCAGAATCCCAATATTAAGTAGCAAAATAGGAAGTGAATTTCTCCTTACAATAATGAATATATACGATCACCATCTATTGCTTTCATTCGGAAAAAATTTAATTTTTTCCATTAAAACTAAATTTAATTAATTCAATTTTAGAACTTGAAAAAACTGTATTAACACAGCATGTGTCATTCCCCACAAATTTGAAAAATGTATTTGAACTTGGTGGATGAATAAAAAGTATTTCATTAACGATTGAAAATTTTATCAAGATATATATGTATACAAAAATATATATAGGGAGTTCTTATATACCCGGTGAAGCGGGTATATAAGAACCGCATTGAACCGATTATTAGGACTTCGTTTATTTCCTAAATGTTAGTGGAAAATGATGAAATGTTATCAATATCGAAATAACTATCATATGTATTCAAAAAATTGACATTCATTGGGGAATGAAGAATATCGGCTGTGTAAAAAAACGACAATGTAGAATGAGGCTCTAAGTTCCAATGTTGGTCGTGATTATACTCAAGATGTACGGGGATCTGGAAGGTCATCCACAGCTATACTCACCACAAAAAGCTGTCAGTTAGAGGCATGATCAGGGTGAAACGTTCCATATCCATTCGTGCGCTTTCAAAAGATCTCGACAAAAGCTTTGGTAGCATGCAAATGGAATCGGGTTACTGCAGTGCTTCTCAAACTTTCAATATTTAAGACCCAATATTCAATCATAATTTTCAAAGCCACAATAGGACTTTGATTTCTAAGTGTCACCGGCGTATATAAACGTCTCACTCATCCAAAACGTTAATTGCCCCGGTCGTATATATATTCGAGTTTCCCATCTGTTCTGTGCACTTCTATCCGAAAAATTATTCCGAACTCCTTGGAATGTAATAAAAGAACCGTGATAGGTGTTTGCGAAGGATTTACTTATATTAGAGTAGTTCCTTATTTATTCCTTTTCTCCCACCTCCCCCGAAAAAACATCACATACGCGTGCCTACGCGGAAAACGGTGGCATTGGGGAGGGAATCCTTTTTACCGACAGGGTTAAGGAAATAATCATAAACCGAGCAAATTATCAAGAGAAGTGTTAATGTTTGTCTACAATTTTATACATGTCAAACCCATCGGGTCTCTGGTAATTATTAAGCTTGTTCTTACAGTATTATTGAATTAATTACAAAATACACATTGTGCAGTACTGATACATTTAGAATATTATATCAATGTAAATGTGTATTTTATTTTTATTATGGAATGTATATTTTTTGTTTGTTTACTTTCGGTAAATTAATAATTTTTAAATAATATTTTGCTGACGACTTTTCAATGTGCTCGCTCCCCCCTCATAGAGTTGTCATGCCCCTGTAGGGTGGCATGCTCCTCAGTTTGAGAAACGCTGGATTACTGAAAGGCTTACAGCTAGCAGGGTTTGAATTACGAACAAAGTTCGAACCAACGATAGATAGCTGTTTACTTGAGGTATTTGGCGTTTTGAAGGCAATACTTTCCTTTTGCATATTGTTGCAGGCAACGAATGCTGTTGCCACTATTGGGAATATAAATAGACTGCATCAGCCATACAGGGATATCACCTTTCCACTGTTCGTCCCAAGGAGTTCAAAAGTTAGTCGTCTGCTAACCCTTATGTTTGATTTCTATGTCCCATCGCTTACTGATTTCAATGATCTGTGGGTGTCTCCATCCCTAAGAAATGGTACTACAAAAACACTCATGATAATACACATCAACATATCTCAAACATCGTAACACAGAAGTTAAACTCATTTAAATAACAGACACTCTAGTTCCTACCTAACAGTCTTAAACTCTCTTCATGAAATCTTCAAGTCTTCAGTAATTTAAAATTGTCCTTTAAAAGGTAATGGTTTATGTCGGCCATATAAGTGTAGAATGCAGTCTCGGTCTTCTTCAAGCAGCAGAAAGAGTTTTACCAATGGTATATATTGTTGAAGCAATGGGAGTATTGTGCCTAATGCTCAAAGAAATTTTGTACTTCTTGCACTTGTGTTTTTGCAAATCCTTAAAAGTTCTTGTCATTGCATGGCGCCAAAATACAATTTTCATCTATTAATAGTTATTTTCCTAAAAATGAAAAGTTACTTTGTTCGAAATTTATTGAACTGCTTTACAGATTTTCAAGTACACTATCTTGACTAATCCAAAAATTGATTTTTGTTAGTAAAACCATTGTTTAAATACCTTTTCTGTACAGTTTGGAACTGAATACTGCTGAAAAATATATTCAATGTTATTGGGAAAAAGATCACAATTGAAATATGCAATTTTCTCATTCCAGAATTGTAGCTATATACGAGTACTTTTCGTGCTTTCTTTCATTCAGCATGTTTTCAATTAACTGTAGCCGGTTGACACCTTCTGCTGAGATGCATCATCATGTCATAAATCTCTTAGGATGTTTGACATTTTGCTCAAAACAATCTGGAAATAACTCCATCCCTGTTTTATATCTGAACGTCATTTTTAAATAAAGATATTTTAATCTCACCACACCAAGTTATTTATTTCTATAACGTATGTTCAGTTAATGTACCCTACTAAATTATTTATTGACAATTTTGAAAATAATAAAAGAAATGTGTTACTAAATTTTATAAACGTTGGCATTTTGTTAAGATCATAAATACAACAATGCAAAGAAAAATATGCCTCATAATACAATGAACAAAGTAAAAATTACTCAGTGATATGTAGATCCTAATATATTATTTTTCATTTAAAAGTTGTTACAGTAATACTTATTCATTTATATTTATTATTCACCTAAGTAGTTTTAAGTTTTATTTAGTTATATTTAGTTTCTGAGTTAAAAGTTTAGGCTTTTAAATTTTAAGAAATTAGATTATTAAATTATTAGAGAAAATTATGTATTATCTTAGTTTTATTTTATCTGTAGTATTTTTTTAAAAAATATTTAAATACTTGTATAATACTTGTGTCTCTCAAGTAATGTTAGTTTTATACACTATTATTTTTTATTTCTATTCTTTTCACACTTTTGCTAAGTGCTACTATTCAGCTATTCCCATGCTTTAAACTTGCATTTGAGTCCGGAATCTAGCAATAACTTGTTTATTATATTCAGATTTAACGTAGGCTCTGCATTTTTGAATGCAATTTTCTTGTACTGGATTAAAATATTCTATCCATTATTTTCAGTAGGTTTTTGCTCAGTATTATTCACATACAGAGGGAAGGTTGGCTGGCCTAAAAACATGTTCAACACCCTTTTTATATAAATTATTTTATATATAAGAGCTGTAATACTGTAGCATTCATATTTTTATACTTTAAATTCTATAATTTTTATAATTTCTACCTTTCTAAAATCTTATGTCTGGTTTATCTTACAATTTAGGATTTTTTTCAGTTTTGATGATTATTGGTTATTCGTCTATATTTAGTAGAGAATTTTGATTCTATCATGACTATAGTTATCTTAGGTATATAACTATTTTTTGCATTAATTTTGTATTATATATATATATATATATATATATATATATATATAATGTTTCCATTGTGGAAATTATTAAAAATAAATAGTATTAAAATCCTAAAAACGCTTAACATAATTATGCATACGTGCAAAATTTCATTTCTTTCTCTTACCTATCTGTTCACTTAATTAACATCAAACAACTATTTGCTATAGACAGGAACTAATTGCCCTAATTTTCAATGTTCTAACGAACAACTAAAGAGCTTTCTCCATCCTTTTTATATACCCAACAGAATTGTTCAAGAAACACCAACCGGTAGAAAACACGTTTTCCTGCTAACTCCATGGGATAAACAATTAGCTTCATAATGTACATAATTCATAAAAGTAAAAAGGAAAATTATGAGATGAAAGTGGAATACTTCTACTACATGTTTTATCTTTCTTTATAATACTGTTTTTTATTGATGTATTGTCGTTTTACTTACAGGTAATCATTCAATAAATAAGTTGATGTTTCATAATTAATTACCATTTTTTTAATTAAAAATCTCTTAATGTCATTTCATTCAGAAACATTGAAATTTTAGTTATCTCAAAAATTCATAAAATCACTAAAAATTACAAAGATAAATTAAATTGTTTTAGACAATGAAATTAAAACCATTATTTTGATGTGATTACTATTATAAATTAACTATCATTGTGTAAAAAAGTATATTTTGCTTTCTTTATAATATTAATGATGAATTGCTTTAGGTAAGTGTGCGGAATCGAGAGACCAGTAAAATTATAAATTTTGCATAAACTTGTCATTTGGAAAAGTTGTGCACCATTTCTCAAGATATGTTTTTTCTCAATTAATGAATGAATGGTTGACTAAGTGATTATTAAAGTTGTACTATATAAAGCACACACAACACGGGGGATAATTTTTTTTCTCAAATACAATCATTAGAAATATTTCATTGAGATAAATTTTTGCTGTACAAAAATACTTTAAATCAGCAAAATATTTCTGCATTTGTAGAAGAAATCTTAATTGTTCTTCAGACTTTTTATCTTAAATCTATTTCTCAAGTATAATATCATAATCATCTATATTCGTAGGTTTTTTAAAAAAAAATGCTTATAATGGCATTTTCTTAGTGTTTGGAATTAATATAGCTATATAAAATGGCTTCTAAAATTTCCAATTTTAAGCTAAGATACAGTGCATGTATTTATATTTTTATTAACATTTCTCCACATTAAAATAACTTACTAATTCATTTAAATATATCTAACAATTTAAATTTTTTTTCAATTAACAATATTATTAAATTGGGGATTTTGTTTTTTTAAAGTTACAATAAACGATGCAATCATGAGAACGTTAAACAAAAATAGAAATGATCCTGCAGTAAAATCAGTGAAAATTACATCAGACAGATGAAAAATAATGTAATAATATAAACCTTGCAAATTTGAATTGTATACATTTAATTTTTATTAAAACTGTATACTTTATGTTTGGTTATAATTTGTACTAAATTTTAGTAACGTAATAGTTTTACAGAATGCAATTATTTCTATAAAACAAAGTTTTTCCTGTAAAAATGATTATCGTCTGAACCCATTTTTCCAACTCAGACGTTTTCTTAGAGATTTTTATTTATTTAATAATAATTGTTTGAATTATTTGTAGACAGAGAAAAAGAAAAATAACGATAGGCGAATGTAGCTTTCGTAACACCTAAGCCAATTTTATGAAAACAATACAAAATTAGTTATAAACTAATAGTTATAAACCTCATAACTATTAAATTCATCCAAATGTTTTTTAACTAATTTATTTAGCTTTATTATATAAACTGACAAGGTTTCATTATTTTGATACATATTACTTCAATTTTGTTCATTTGTTTTAATAATAATAATGTTCATTATTTCTCATGTTGTTTTCGATATTCTTTATTAAAAATCATTTATAATAAATACAGTACTTTTTATGAATTAAATCGTAAACTATGTATTAAAAGTATTTAATTTGATTTATGAAATGACAGCACATTTTAACATCATTTTAGGCCTGTCCGCCATATTTTTTTTATAAAAAATTGCAGGAATGAATGTCGAAGGAAGGTGAATAAGTTAATGTGTTTCTAAAAGTTCTTTTCATTTTTGTACGTCTAAAATCGGTACTTGCGTATTATCTCAACAATCGCCCACTCTATTAATAACTCGCCAAGTCGGCAACTCCGATTTCATATGTGTAGTACGCCCTGAATTGGCAACCAGGTGCTTCGTTTCATATAATGTTGCCAATAGGTAGTTGTCTTTTTAACTAAACAGAAAGGTCATGAAACAAAAACATAAATAAGTAAATTAAATAAATCTCTAAATTAAAAAAAAAGTTTTTTCTTAATGAAATTTATTATATTTTTAAATTTAATTAAGGGAAAGGTATTACGCAGTTTAAAAATAGTTTTATACCTCAATAGCTTATTTAAGAGCCCTATGACATATTACATGCTCTGTCACTGTAAATGTACAGTTGAGTGATTTTGAAAACTTCTGAAAATTCCCTTTTCACCAGGGTACAACATCTTTTGAGATATCTTAAGACACCGCTACGAAAATGAGTCGCTTCATTAATTTTGCAGATGCGTCTCATTTCCATTTTAATTTTCGAGAGGCCAAAATTCTAATTTTAATAGAAAAGTTGAAGGTAAATAGCTGTGTTCGCTGCGCTAGCAGCAACATTTCTACTTACCGAAAGACGTTGATTGGAATGTCAAGTTTCCTAATTCGCACAGTCACATCTTTTCCAGTGGAAATTAATTTTCAGAATAACATTACCTGTGAAAGGATTACTAGTATCTTGAGACTATTAGTTGTTTACACAAAATGAATTGAAGAAAACAATCACTTGTTGTTCTTGAAGTTTCCAAACAGTAATTTTCAAAATTCACAAAACGAGATAAAATACTGAAAATAATTTATGAAACTATCACTTTCCGAAGTTGTCGCACAAAATCAATCAAAATTTTTGCTAAATTATAAAGTTTTATAAATTCTTACATAATAGGAAAAGAATAATTGCACCCCCCCCCCTCCTCTGTCCTTATTTGTAGAACGTCGTCGAGAATAAGGAAACAAGCAGTTTTTCTATTTTTGCAAATATTTCGCTCTAAGAAAATAGTTGTCATAATATGTAGAATAGCATCCATTTTCCTTTTAATACTAAATTCGATGTAACATTACAGTTGCGTGAACACACCTAATATAAAATTAAGGAAAATCTGAAATATATTTAATTCAGCCTAAAATTAGTACAGCAAATTCGAAAACATATTTTCTACAATCATAAAATCAAAACAAACATTAGGCTCCACGTGCGACCGTGAAACGAGATGTCAGTCATTAGTGATAAGAGAGTGCTGCCAGACAAAAAGGAAAAGAAGGGTTTTAAATCGCTTTAATTTTCGATAACAAAGAGAAAATTAAAAAATTATATTAACTAATCTATTTTTTCATAATATAGCGCATGCATAATAAATCGTATTAAACTATAACTTTAAAATAATAAAAAGTACGTATTTCAACATTTCCGAGCAATAATACATTTTCTATATATTTACGATTTCTATATTTTATTTTTATTCTTAATATATTTTCTATATCTGTACGAGTAATTTGTTTCGTTTAGAAGTGTAGTTTTAGTGTAGATAATATAATAAAGCTTCTTATGGTCCGTTATAATTTTTTTATTGCTCTGAAGCAAAATTTTTGCACCCTTTCTCTAGAAAAAATTCTTTGATTAATTTGCTAATTTAAAGCTGCGAGTTTTTAGTATTTTTAATAATCAATAAGGAAATTGATCAACTAACCAATGTTTCTAATTTTAAAATTATTAGTGGTTTTATACTATTTTAAAATGCAACATTTTCATCGAATTATAATAATTATAAGAATGTAGCGGTTAAACATTTTTTTTAAAAAAAATAACTTTAGAAAAAACTTTTCTATATTATAGAAAATATATTTACATTTGAAAGGTATATCCAAAGAAATATGTAAATATATGTTGCACTTTTTGTTAGAAATTTCCAAAAATATATAACATGGATGTTCTTACGGTATCCTACTATCCTAAAATTGTGAATTTTACCAAAAATTGGCAATTTTTTTTAAAGTTTTCTGTTTATAAGCCATCATATTAGCTTTATAAAAATACCAAGTTTATTATTTTCTGCTCACTAGAAAAAAGCTACAAGTGGTTTTTCTTAGTAAAAGGAGATGTCATTTATTCTAAGAAAGATGCCATACTTAAAACACGTTTTATTCGAATTGTGTGTTTTTTTTAAAGGCTCAAAAGCGATTGCTAAAAAGGTTTGAAAATAATTATTTGAAATTTTTTTTGTTATTCTGCATAATAGTAGAAGTATTTTAACATTCAGATTTACCAATCACTGTTTTATTACAAAATTTAGTCCCTTATGTTAATATAATCCCTGTCTTTTTTAAGCAATTTCATATAATAACTAATATAAAGTGCTCTAGTTTTTGTAAAATTTAAAATATCTCTTATCCTAAAAATAATTTAAATCTGAATAACATATCAACACATCAGAAATGAAAAATTTAAAATTTGTTCAGAAATTTTTGCTAGAGAATGAACCGCGTTTATGTTATTTTTTTTAAAAAAATTACCAATTTTTCCCATTTTAGTAATAATAATTTCTTTTTCTCTTCTTAATTTTAGTATATTTTTCTCAAAATGTACTAAGCAAATCTTAGAACAACAAAAAAATCCACATAGCTCCATTCTTTTGGGGGGGGGGGGGAGTTGTCTCAAGTAGTCGGATACCTTAAGCCAACGAAGAATTAGAATTTCTTTGGATATTTCAGATTGAAATTATGTAGTACTATATGTTATATAGAAATTATGTAGACGTGTATAACTTCATAATTTTGTCCGGCAGTTTATAAAAAGATGATAATGACTTCAAAGATGATAATTTTTAAGTTTTCACAGATTTAACGTACATCAGAAATTTTTCTTAGTTTATTTTTAAGGAATATATCTGTAACATGAGATTTTTTTTAATTTGCTATTATAAGAGTAGTAAATATCAGTTTTATTTCTATCTGCTTTTTTATATATCCTTTTACGTGTGTAGTTTTTTCAATGAAGCATAACAAAAGTACCCTGCACCCCGTACTCAAAACTTTTATCACAGCTCTTGGCTTAATCTCATAGTTTTAATGCTTCTTTTTATGAATCTTTTCGGCAAATATATTTTCCTTTTACAATGGCCCTAAGAAGGAGCAGCTGTATTCCTAGAAGTTATTAAAAATATCAAATGTTCAAAAAGCTAAGGAAAGTTATTTTTTAAAATGTATATATATCCGACTTTTTCCAATATAGAGTTGGTTATTATTTTACAAGATTACACCCTTCAGTACATATTAATAAATGCTTCAGATTAATTTTTATTAAGTTGAACCCATTCAACCAGTAAACAGCTTAAGGAATATTTAATTTATTGTGTTTAATTATATTTTTTTACCTACAATGCTTTTATTAGAAATATTTCTATGAGAAGGTTTTAAATATTTTATTTTGCTCTTAATGAGTTGTGTTGCGTAAATATATTTATTATAGAAAAACCTAATTCCTTAAACCTGTATTAGACTTTTAAATAGGAAGGATATTAATGTGCATATATTTTTTATATAATTTATAATGTACAAAAAGATGTTTGGGTGATTTTAATGTTTATTCGTTCTTTTAAGCATAACAACATTAATAAAATTAAATTAAACCTTGTTTTAATTTTTTCGTCATTTGATGATGTGTGGAATGGCTTATTTTGCTTTTATTAATTTTTATTAAAACCATTTTCCATTATTGGAAATTCTTTAATTATTTTCAGAGAAGAGGATTAATAAATTTGTAGGTTTTCTTTGGATAATAAGTTAAAAAGGAATGGAAAAGGAAAAATTTCTAATGTTAACACTAATTAATTAATGTATCCATTAAAATAAAAAACATAGACTTTGGCCTGACTTTTTTTATATTATTTCGAAAAGTTTAATCGTATTCTGCATCTTTGCATGAAGCTGTAATATCTTTTCACATCAAATCGCTTTCTTGGGAAAAGTTTAATTTCATTTTGTTTTTATTAAGGTATTTTGAAATGAAAAAAATATGCCCTTAAGTATGCAAATACATTTCGATATTTCATTCATTTAGTTGATTCTAAAGTAGAATTTTAACTTGATACTGTAAGAGGGAAATTTAAAATACCTTGAAAAATTATAATTCAGAGGAAAATTCTCTTTTCTCTTCGAAAAAAACTGGATAATATGGAGATTTACAGATAAAAATATTCCACTCACCCAAATTATGTGAAAAATTATATCAAAAAGTGAAAAAGGGAAAAGTCTATTGAAGGAATTTTTTTCTCATCTTTCAAAGTAAGGAACGTTTGCATTATTATAAAAAAGAAGTTTCAATTTTTCGTCAGAATACTGATAAAACTGTACCGATTACATAAAAATATTACTCAAATATTTCTTTAAAAAATTATAATTTGTATTAAAATTTTTAAAACAATTACGGAATGCTAGAAACTTTACTTCATTAGCAGTATAAATACCAATTTCATTAAGTACGTGTAAAACCGAAATCAATTCATATAACTATTTTAACAAAGTTTAAAGCTTTGGTTCCTATAATAGAACCTCTGCTTTCATTTTAAACGGGACAATTAACCAACGTTTAAAGTAAGACAGCCCACTTAATTACATGATGAAACGTGGTTTTATTGATTTTAATGTTGACACATCCACACCTTTTAGCTGCATCACCCCAAATGGATCTTTTCTTAATGCTGACTTCTAGGAAAAATTATTGACCAAGTATTCCCAAGTATAGTAGCCATCCGGAATTAACTCAGACAGCTGGCACTTGGAGTCAAAAGTGATGTACCTGATCAAGCCTTGTTTATTTATACAGACGGTAGCCGTTCTAATGCGAGTAGAGTAGGAAGTAGTATATTTTGTAACACTCCCGGAAGTGATGTTAAAATTAGCGTAAATAACATGACTGACGGATCTATACGTGGTTCTACTAATATCATCTTTTCTCTTTAAAACAAAATATTTATTTCAACCACATTTCATCGAGAAACCAAACGCGATTTACGTACATGAGGTATTTTATATAAATTCGATTTTTTTCCGAGTTGAAAAAAAGGGAAGTAAGAGGTTAAGTCAAGTCAAGTCAAGTGAAGGAAGGGAAGGGAGTAAGTGATCTGTCGACACGTTGTTGTTGACAAGCTGAAGTTGATGCGTTAGATGAGAGCAAGTAGAAGTGAACTTGAAGTTCGAGAATTAGTAAATGGATTGCAGAGAGCGGAACCTACGACATTGAACAAGCCAAAGATAGTGTCTGCAAGTTACAGTGTAGGATCCGCTACATTAAAGGTACAGGTACTGTGTTCTTAATTAATTAGAAGCTAATTTATTAGTGTGCGACGTAGCTGTAATTGAGCACATTTAAGCTGTCTTAGATTCAGTTGAAGGTCTGTAATAGTATCCCCGCATTAGAGTATCTCCCCTCCGCACTCTACCATAGTTCATATACCTTAATTAGAATTGTATTGTGTCTGATCTATAATAAGAATTAATAAATTAGTTAGATTTAAGACATGTCTGTGGATTCTTCTATTCCTCCTACACATCTAGCCGAGTTTACAGGTAGACAAGAGGGTTCCGTTGTAAAGAGTAAACAGAGGTTACCACACATTCACCACTGTTCGGTCCTAAGATTGGAACTCAGTGATATCAGTGGTTCTCTCTTTCATGCTCTCAACTCTAATAGGAACATTATCTGGATCCTGACATATAGTAGGAGCTCCATTAAATATTTGAAGAATTAGCCAAAGATTATGGACAGTATTGGTCTGTATATTATTTCCAATTTGGCTGGGCTTAGTTAGAGAAAACAATTGTGTCTTCAGTGTATTCTGTCACATGTGGGTGTGTCTGGGAATGAGACCACTGATGAGCTGGCTGGTAGGGTTTGTGATCTCTCTGACCCCAATTCCTCTATCTGGAGTCATTCTGAAATTCCTTCCTTCCACAGAGTTAAAAGGAATCTGACTTGGCAAAACCATCCTTCTCACCACTGGTACACAGCTAAGAGTCCTGGCCTATCTCTACAGTGCAGGGGATCCACAGCTCTTCAAATGGCCTCGGCGCGCTTTAGAAGCGGTCACCTGCGTAGAATGTGTAACCTTTGTGTAAATGACAAAGTCTTTCTTTACCTTTCCCTGCTCTCTCCCTGCTTCTTGCTCATCTTCTAGACCAGGGGTGGCCAACCTTTTTGGGGAGAGTGCCACAATCTTTTAAAAAACAATTACGCGTGCCACTTCCAACTTTTCCACCAAACTAAAATATATACAAAAGGGGGGAAAAGTTACCTATAGGCTCATTTGTGTTATTTACACTAAAAACATATTTTTATATAAATGTAAGTTCTATTGTGTGAAAATGTAAAAAAAAAATGGTATAGTAATTAAAAAGTAGAAACTTATATCTTATTGTTGATAAATTTTTACAGGATAAATCAGAGTTAGCTTAAGTACGAAATAAAAATAAGCAACTTGAAATATTTTATTTTATATGATAATTATTATTTACTTTCTTAATGTGGCTTTTGAATTTGTAGTTTTCATACTAAATCATCTATATTTTGATTAGTTCTTGAAGCTGCTAACAAAATAAGGTGTTTTAGGTGCACATCAGTTAATTTTGAACGATATTTTGATTTAATTACGCTCATAACAAAAAACATTTCTTCACAAACATATGTTGATCCAAACCTACAACATTATCTGACCTCCAAATCGTGTTAATTTGAAAAATTGTTTGGTGACACAAATTTCCAAAATTCGATGTAATTCGGATCATTTGCGGTTAAAATAATTCCTTATATTTGCTTTTCAGAGTAATATGGTGCTTAGGTCAATAATTTCAGTTAGTATCTGAGGTGGGTAACAACTAATGTCTTGAAGAGAAATCGAAAAAAAATTTGTAAAAAGTTCGGTATTTTTTTTTATCATCTTTAAATCCTCAAACCTGGCACTGAAAGAATCCTGCAAAATGGGTATTAAATTTTTAAATCTATCATAGTTTCGGGGCATTATTAGCTTTGGCAGATAATTGCTGCATAAAGGAGAAATGAGTTAATTTTTCCCCTCCAAAATCTAGACAAAAAATCAAAAATTTGTTCACAAAAGAAGATATGACCAACTAGGGTAGGAAAAATACAATTTTTTCTCTGTATTCTTAAATTTAAATTGTTTAAATGTTCTATTATATCAGTAAGAAAAGCTAAATTCCACAGTCAATTTTCACTCCTGAAGAGAGAGCATTCACTGGGAAGTTCATTGTTTTCTTCCAGATATTCTAAAACACATTCCCTCAAACTCCAAAACCTCGAAAATGAACTTCCTTTGGAAAGCCAGCGTACACTACAGTGAAGGAGTAACACACAATTTTCTTCCTTTTTTCGGGGAAAAGCGTACGAAAACTTCTTCATTTCAGAGCACGAGCTCGTATTTTGTTGATATAGCGCACTACGGGGTCAGCAACGAAAGACAAGTTTAAGTCCTTGGCACAAAGAGCTTCTTGATGAATAATACAGTGATACTTGAAAACTTTTCTTCCCAAATAATATTCAAGCAATGCAACAAAACCTTTTATTCCGCCAACCATGCAAGGCGCTTCATCTGAGCAAATACTGTCCAATTTTGTCCATTCTACTTTGTTAACTTTGATTATATTTCTAAGTTCCTTAAAAATGCCTTCACCTGTAGTTAAAACTAGTTGGCGCAAATCAAGAAGTTCTTCCACAGTATCAAAATCAAAGATCGCTCAAAGATGCTTAACTGCGCGTTGTCTGTGATGTCACAGTTTCCATGTATTTGCAATTTTGGTGTTCAGAGACAATTTGTGTTCCAACATCCTGGCCCATGTCATCTATACGACGCATGACGGTATTTTTCGACAAAGTTATTTTATCAACCCTATTTTTGACATTTACATCACTGACATTTTAGGCAAAAATTAAAAGGCAATTTTTTTTATTTTTCTCCTCTCCTTCAGAATATAGATTTTTCCTGCGGACTAACAACAAAGAAAGGTCATAAGAAGCCTTCGCCATTGTATCCATTTCGTCATTTCTCTTCTGGAACAAAAATTGTTGGCCGGCTAAAGATTTCTTTTTTTTTTTATTGATAAATTCCGTTCGCAAATTTGATCCGACAGGATATTTGCTACTGAAATCACTATGCAGTTGTCTGAAATGACGGTGCAAGTTAAATTTTTTTGGAACTCTTATACAAATTCCACATATCAAACAAAAAGATTTGGAAGCATTTTGATATGTAAGCAAGTAATTTTCTTTCCAGACAATTTTAAAATCCCGTTCTGCAATATTCATAATTCATTTTCGATGCCGAAGGTTGACTCATAAACATATTGAAAATAAAAATTTTTTAAACAACTACGCTTAACGCTAAAATCTAAAAACAATTTTAGAAAAGGAAAAAGGCTTAACATCTTGCAAACAAGAGTTTAAAATCAACTGAGTCTGACAGCTAGGAACAATTTGCCGATGTTACACTACAAATATTCTAGGCTCCGAATCCAGCATTCTGATTAGCCACAGATGCAAGTTCTCACTCCCTCTGCTTTATATGGTGGCTACTTAGTGCAGCTAGAATTACTTCTACCGTATCAACACCAAACTCCTCTTCTAATATATTGCAGAATTTCTTCTTCACATTACGGAAATCGTAAATAGCCAACACCTTCGGAAAAACATTTTTATCTGACATCACGCTGACCGCTAATAGCTATAAATTCAAAAATTCAGCACTGCAAAAGGAAGCTGAAATTCGAGTTTAAATCCGAGATGTTAAAAAATAACCGCCCCGAAGAGACTTTATGGGCAGATTCGACTGTCCGAGAGAGATAGAATTTATTTGCTTTTAATCTCACGTTACTCAACATTTTTCTCGGAATGTTACTGTGCTGTGGAGTTGTAAGTTTTAGAGCATGATCTCATTTTTGGCGCTATATTGAAGATAAGAAAAAATCTTGCTTAACGCCTTTAAAATCTCACGCTAAAAATTTATGTTTTTTACATATTCTCTTCGTGATTATTTTCTATTGTAATTCAATTAATTCAGTAATATTTTTGTAATTTTTCAATAAGTCTTCGCGTGCCACAGTTTTGACTACCGCGGGTTGGTCACCCCTGTTCTAGACTGTTGGGGCATTTTCCTGGGACAGTTGTTTGAAGAACAGGATCTGGAGTATGACATTCTTTTGCGAAAAGATCAAATGGAATTGTTGTAGGCCTTCCGGTTACAAAGGAATTTAAAACAACAACCTGTAAAACAAAGTCAATTGTCTAATATTGACGAATTTACCGTTTGTTTTACTGACATTGTGAGTAGAAGCAAAACAAAAGCTCAGTCAATTGTTAAGTAAACGATTTTTTCATGAGTTTTTAGAGAAATTACAGTTTATTTCTTGATTTTTAGAAAGCTTTGTTCATTACATTTATTATGAAATATATATTTGATCATAAAACAACGTATACAATAACATAAAAATGAATTATCAAACAATTATTAATATTTACTCCTTCTTCAAATTACATTATATATTTACGTAACATTCAATATTATCCAGTACGTTAGTCTAATTTCCATTAAACAGAGAGGGGACGTAACAAAAATATAACGATCTAAATATATTACATTTCATTTAATCATGAGGAATCATTTTTTAATTAGATTTAAAGTTTGATAGTAATAAATACAACAATTAATTTTAATATTAAATTTTTTTAAAGAACAAGACATTCAATTTATAAAGATATGTAATTTACCAGATTATTTTTAAAAAATTCCGCTTAGATATTTAGAAAGATATGAACGTGTCTAATAATTCAAATAGCCCAGTCCTTCTCAAACTTTCAATATTTAAGACCCTCTTTTCAATTATAATTTCCATCACCCCACCCCCTTCCTCCCGTACAATAACAATATATTGAATGAAATGAAAACATACTTTTTTGAAGCTTAAGTTACAATACAACTTTAATTATAAACCATACAAATTATTAAGATAAGTATTATATTTTGTATATGACAAGCCTATGGGAGGTACTAGCAATAAAAAAACTTGTCTTTAGATTAGTATTGATAAATTAACTATCAAAAAACATCGTACAGTACTGATACTTTCATAAGTATATTATATAAGCGCAAATGAGCACTTAATTTTTATTATGTCAGAATGAATTTTGTATTGCTTTCTTTCAGTAAATTAATACTTATTTTAAAACTTCTATTTTTGACTTTTCAATATTCTCGCGCCCCCCAACTAGGAATATCACACCCCCTAGAGGGCTTGGATCACAGTTTGAGGAACGCCGAAATAGCGAGAATATACTGTACGCTACAAAAATACAAATAAAAACACTGCATTAAATTTGCTAGCATAACCTGATATGTTATTCATTTAAACATATATGAAGTAACATTGATGTCAGGACATTAGGCATGACAGTTATTTTTGTAAATAATGCAAAATAAATGTAAAATTTGAATGAAATTTTGTGTATTGTGAAAAGTTGGAGAATGCAAATAATGCATTTATTTCTAGACATAAAATTAAGAGTACATAATGGACTAAATTCATGTGACGTCACGATCACGTGAAAACTATGTCACGTGACCACGTACTGTTTGTTTACTACATTAGCTACGATTATTTCGTTCTTTTATTTTTACATTATAATTTTTAAAATGTCTTATTTTGCTCAAATGGTTGATCGATCATTTAAAGAAACGGTTATTGTAGGAAATAAAATCATTTTTTTAAAATCTGACAAAAAATCTGAGTGTTTTGAACTCGTACTTGTTATTTGTCTTATCTCGTACATAATTAGCTATGTGTTACTGTAACTAAGTTGTTTATTTGGATTTAATAGTTTAAATTTTCATTGCTAAAATTATTTCTGCTTGGTTATGTATATCCTGTTCTTATAGTTACATAATTAAAATTGATTTCAAGGCCAATTTTTGTTTTAAAAAATAGTTTATGTAACTTAGAAGCTTTTTCATTAATTTTTTCTGTTCAAGATAGTGTTGAAAGTTTTTGTAGATACTCTCAATTGGTATGTTTTATAAAAGTTAGTATGGATTCTGGTTTGAGATTTCTGGTTATATTTTTTTAAAAATCTTGTGTTTTTTCCAAGTTTAGCGAGAAAAATAATTATTACAAATCAACAAGGAAACAGATTTTCAAATCCATACTAACTTTTTTCGCAGTAACCTATGAAACATAAATCACTTAAAATGACTAAAAAATTTTAAACATTGGGCATATTATGAGTTTGAAAAGATTTAAATTCTTAATTTTTTTTTTAAACAGTGAAATAATAGCTGGTCAAACTGACTTTTTGCTGTTATTGTCTCCAAAAAACATTTTTAAAAAAGGGTACTTTTTAGCTTTAAAACAAAGTGACTTAAGCCAATTTTTAAAAAAACACACACACCTCAATTACTGGAAATTATTTGTTATGTCTGGTTGTACATTTTTTCTTGTTTGAAAAATTCTTATTTTTGAATACTATGGCCAAAATATATTCAATTAATTTTATGACCTGAAAAGTTTATGGAATGTCCAACACAATAATCTTGTGATTCGCTGTTTTTATATATATATAAATATTATTCATCATTGAAATTGTACAGAAATATTTGTTTGGTTTGATAAATTTTGAATTTAATTGTGAATGGAAATTTTATGCGACTATTCATTTATATATATATTGTATTTTTTCCATCTAATTTGCAATTCATTGTGCTGTAAAAATGGAATTCATTTTCACCAATGGATAAATATTATTAATCAAAAACTTTCATATTAACTCACTTTAATATGAGATGAACAATGGCTTAAAGTAAACTTTTTTACGTTTAAATTGTATTTTGGAACCATCTATTGTTTATACATAAATCATTATTTTCTATTATTTTTATATATGTAATTCAATAAGAAAAATTTATTTAAAATTAAGGATAATTAAATTGAATTTCTGAAAATTATTTCACCTTTTCTGATGGTACATTCCCTTAATATTGTACAATATAAAAGAAGTAGATCAACATGTTATAGGCACTTCATATAAAAAAAAGTATTGATTAAAAATTTTAATGTAAATTTTTAATATAGTACATATTTGCATTAATAATAACTTGTGATCCAAGTGTCGCATACCCATACACATGTTTTTTATTGCGTGATGTTATTTTTATAAAAGTTTTAATTTTTTTGTTTGATGCTTAATATAGCAACTGCTGAAGGTAACTTTTTAATATGCTGAAAGAGCTCTCAACACTTGCTACAGTAATTGCAACTTAAGAAAAAAGTATTAAAACAATTAATACATGTAGAAATAACTCATTATATTTATTTTGCATGTATTGCAATATATCTTGTGTGTTATTTAAATCTCTTACATTCAAAATCAAATTCTGTTGCTAACTGATTTCATCTACATTTTTGTTGTAAACTTAACAAATGTCTTAAAACTTTTTTCTAATTCATGTTTTTCGCAGGTTTTTAAATCAGAATTAATATTTGGTATATTTATATAAATCTATTCACATAAAACTGTATCAATATTGCAGTGTTATAGAAGTAACATGTAAATTTCTCTACTGGGTTTTTTTATAATTTGCTAAGTTATGCACAATTCTATTTTTAGAGGTTTTTTAAAATTTTGTTTACAAATGATAAATTAACACAGGGTCATATTTACTTATTCTATTGAACTAAAAAAATTTCCATTTATAGCTGTTCATATTATTTCATGGTTTCCACAAAGTGGGAGATTATTAAATGCTAAGAATTGAATGACAAGTCTTTAAAATATCAATTTGAGTACTTACATTTACTTATTTATAAAAACTTTGCCATGTCCAATTTTTATTTTATTGGAATCATTTTAGATATCTTTGTATGTATAAAGTATTTACATGTAATACGTAAAAATAAAATTCATTTTCATCAAACTGATCAACAATGAAATAAAATATTAATTTGAATTTTAAGTGTAGGTAGGCAAACTTGACGTAAATGTAATATATTTTATAGACAATTGTTATTTTTCATCTCTAAATGCTGAAAAAAATGAGAAAATTCATGCATAACATTTTTGATATATATAAATTCTCACCCGTGTGAAGAACAAGTATACCATCTAATAGCATACTAGTACAAAGGAAAAAAAATTAAGAACTTTATATAGTATTGATAAAGCAAACCACAAAATTACAGCATCATTTCAAATATCTTATACTGGTATATAAGCCACACTAATATAAAATATGCAATTCATGAAGTTGTAAAAAAAATTGTGGAAATTGTACTTGAATTCCTAGTTTTATGCCCCATTTCAAATAAAAAAAAGTTTATTTTGCTGAAAATTAATATATTTAAAAAAAAAAGTGCTCCGAAGGTAGACACATACCTTTAATCATAAATAAAATATTATAGGAGCTTATAATTACTTAAAAATACGACTTGTTGCATTTATCTGAAAATAAAAGATCTTTATGCGCTCTATTTTGCAGTTGTACGTAGACTTTCGGTGAGTCTGGTTATTAATTGTTTGAGATCACTCTTATATTTTTACGTTAAAGTGGTTTTTGTCGCTGTTTGAATAAGGTAATTTTGAAGAATCCCTTAGAGGTATGTTATTTTCTATAACGAGATTTTAATAATAGTTTTAATATGAACACGCAAGATGATTGTCTGTACGCAGATTTTTAGAGGCAAGTAAAGTATCAAATGTGGAAACAAATACATTAAAAAATTAATTTGAATAACTAAGTGAGTTAGTTGTTCATTTGATGTAACTAAATCACCGAAATGGTATTTAAATTTATTAAAATACTCATACTTTTTCCCGTAAAAAGAGGGAAGTAACATAGGTGGGATTTTTGGCAGAAAAAGGGAATTACCATTTGTTAACTAAACAGTAAAACAGAAATTAAATAAACATTTAAAACAACATCACCATATTCTCGTTCTTTTCCTTTGTTATTTTGTACACAACCAAAAACTTCTACCATTCACAATAAAACATAATAATTTCTAAACATCATTATTATAAGAAATATGTAAAATATGCACGATGACGTCACTGTTTGGGATTACTTCAGACTGTGTGTGGTATATAAATTTAATGTAAAATAATGAAGCATTTATAGATAAAAGTGGATTTCGCTTAACAACTATTGGTGTTAACAGTTATTCCCTACATCAGTTATTGACGACAATCATTCAGCTGCTGCCTAATGATACAGATGGCTGATACAGAGCGTGCATAAACGTAATAAAGCATTCTATAACCCCCTATCCATCCATCCTATTTCCCATCATCTTGATGATAATGGTAAACGAGCCTTGATTAACCGTATTGTAACAAATATTGTGTAAAGAATTTTTAAAATAGAGTAAATAATTTATATCTGGATGTGTAATACTTTTTTTATCACTCTGTGTTGTATTCGCAAGCGATGCCGTTCTTTACATTATAATAGTGATTCAATGGAAACTTGGGCGAAACCTTGGAGATAGAGTCAAGTTGGCATCATTTTTGGCGACATAGCGACCATATTGGTGAAAATGTTTGGCGACTTAGCGACCATGATGATGACAATTTTTGACGAGTTCACCTGTAGATTCTTCTGGAAATAAGTGGAGAAATCTATTAATGTCACGATCTATGACGCAAGTGGATTTTTCGAAAAAAACCTGTGAAGTCTATAAATAGGGATTCACTCACCGAAACTGAGTTAGTCTTATTTTGACCATTGAAGAGTAGTATTGATTTGACCGTGAAGAGTTGACTGGCGATTAATTTTTATTTCGGTTGTTGTGTAGGACGAGAGAGTGCTTGTGAATAAACTTTTACATACTTGTATTTTAGACACTGTTAATTGCGTCTGAACGCAGTAGAAAGTGTGAAGGCCTTCTGAGATTTACTCAGCGAATTTTAGTACCGTATCCTGTATTTTAAAGATTGTTTTTCGACAAAAAATTTCAATCGTTCCTGAATAACTGTATAGCTCTTTGCGGCTGATTTGCATAAAACCCTCGAACCCCGATCTACGTAACAATATCATAATACTATCAGTGGAAGATCAACAAGAATAAATGAGTTTCCCGTATATTAAGCAAATATAACATATTCAGTTTCCTCTAACATTTGCACAAATATCCAATTCTTTTAAATTAAGGGTTTTTGTTAAGGTTTTAATGAAGTTATTTGTAATCAATAACATTAATTATATCTCCTACTTTTAATTTCATTACTTTAATGATGATCGTCAAAAAACGAGAGTTGTACTTTAACTATTTGAGAACCGTGAATATTTTAAGAGAATGCTTTAAACTTATTTAAATAAAATTGTTTATGTAAAAGTAAATTTAATCAACAAAATATACATAAGAAAACAATTTTTTTAAAAAAACGAGCTAAATTAATATATTTAAATGTGAAATTTTACAATTAATAGTCGTAATTTGTTATTAAACTATATATATAAAGGAGAAAAATCACGATATCTCTGGAACTATTCAAGCTACAGACTTGAAATTTGGTAGACATGTTTCTTTCATACAGTAGACATCCGCTAAGAACGGATTTTCCGAAATTCGAAATGCAAGGGGCGTTATAAATAATTGTTTCCATGTTTAAACTACTCGATGTACAATCTTGAAATTGGGTAAGAAGATTCCTTTCATAGAGTAGAGATCCACTACAAAATGAGTTTGGTGAAAATCGACCCCCAAGTGGCGTTGCGGGGGCTTAGGGGGAGTTATAGATGATTATTTCCATTTTTAAACTATTTGACGCACTGTCTTTAAATTTAAAAAATATATAAATAAAATCCTTTCGTAGAATAATGGTCAGTTACAAAACTGGTTTTTTGAAAACACACCTCTAAGTGGCGTTGCGGGGGATTAAGGGGCGTAATAGATAAATATATCCGTTTTTAAACTACTTCACCTACCTGCTTGAAAATTGGTAGGCAAGTTTCTTTCATGGAGTAAATATCCACTCCAAAATGGATTTTTGGAAAATTGACCACCAAGGGGTGTTGCGAGGGAGGGGTTAAGTGGCGTTATAAATTTATATTTTTAAACTATTAGACGTACAGTCTTGTTTTTAAACTATTAGACGCACAGTCTTGAAATTTGGTAAGCAGATTCCTCTCATAGGATAGAGATACACTGCAAAATGAGTTTCGTGAAAATCGACACCCAAGTGGCGTTGCGGGGCTTAAGGTGCGTTATTGATAATTATTTCCATTTTTGAAGTACTGGATAATTGAAATATGATAATTAGAATCCCTTCATGGATTAAAGATCCCTATATAATGTGTTTTGTGAAAATTGACCTCTAGGTGGTGTTGCGGAGGCGTTATTGATAATTTTTATGCATTTTTAATTTATTGGATGCACAGTCTTCAAATTTGATAAGAAGATTCCTAGCATAGAGTGCAGTTCCCCTACAAAATGGGTTTTGGGAAAACAGACCCCCAAGCGGCGTTATAGGTAATTATCCCCATTTTTAAACTATTTGACGCACAGTCTTCAAATTTTGATAAGCAGATTCCTTTCATAGAGTGCAATTCCCCTACAAAATGAGTTTTGTGAAAACAGACCAGAAGTGGCGTTGCGGGAGCTCAAGTGGCGTTATAGACAATTATCCCACTTTTAAACTGTTAGACGTACAGTCTTGAAATTTGATAAGCAGATTCCTTTCGTAAAGTAGAGAACCGCTGCAAAATGGGTTTCACGAATATCAACTACTAAGTTTAATTTCGGGAGATTAAGGGGCGTAATTGATAAATATTTCTATTTTTAAACTATTAGATCTTCATGGTACGCATGTTCCTTTTATGGAATAGAGTTCCCCTAACAAAAAGTAAAACGAAAATTGACCCCCAAGGAGGGTTGCGAGCGGTCAAGAGGAGTTATAGGAAAAAATTCCTGTTTTTAATTGTTAGACCCATATACTTAAAATTTGTTAAGCATGTTTCTTTTTAGTGAAAAGGATCCACTAAGAATGCATTTTACGGAAATCAACTCCTGGGGGGCAGGGGGTTACTGGGATGTATTGACAAAAAAATCTTTTTTTCGAACTACAAAGACTATAATAATGAAATTTGGTTTGCATTTTTCTTTTGTTAAATTGAAATCTGCTAAGAAGAAAACGACTCTCAACGGGATTACTGTGGTTTTGATAATAAATATTTCGTTTTTTTTTCCTATTAGATGTTGACTTGAAATTTGGCTTGCATGTTCATTTTACAGAGTAGAGATCCCCCGAAAATTGGTTTTGCGGGAATCCACTCGGTTATAGGGCTACGAAAGTGCAAACATCATTCTATACTTCAATTTTAAAGATTTTTGGAAAATACAAATTAGATGGGTTCTGCCCCTTTTTTTTTTATCAAGAGGCGACATTTATTTAGGTATATGTATATTTTTCAATACAATCTAATTATTAATGCTAGGACTTATATATCAATAATTTATACACATATACATAAACAGTATAAATTTGTAAAACATCATGGAATACCCAGCGAAGCGGGTGGGTAACGGCTAGTATATAATATAGTAGATTATTCAAACAACACTTTTCATCTAAAATCAAACGCATGTGTGGTGTGTGTGCGTTTTTGAACATAAACACACACACTTATTTTTTTACTTGAAAGGTTTTCTTTTATATAAACTTTCGTTTTATACGTGTTTAACTATTATACCCTTTAAGTACAAAAATGCATATAAACATTAATTCAGCTTCCTTTTATATATTGCGTATATAAAAGTGGTAATAATTACGGGTTTTCTTCTGTAGAAACGATTTGTCGCTCCATAAAATATTCTTGAAAATATTTATCATCTGAAGGTTTTTCAGATATTAATGGATGTTTTTGTATGCTGTCTGTTGATTTCTGTCTAGGAATGTGTAAATTGCCTTTCACGTGACAAAGAAAATGATTCATGGCTCTACATTCCAAAACATAAAATTTTGGATCCGCTTTTATTATCCTTTTTAATTTCTGCATAGATTTATATTTCTAAAGCTGTTTCTTTGTCACATTATATTCGGTTGTGTGATGTTTAATATTTCAATCTCTACCAATAATTTATTGTGAATGAATGTGCAATTAAATAAAACAATACTTTCCCCCGTTATATATATAACAGCAAAGCATAAAATTTATGTAACTTGACTATAAAAAACAAGAAAAGAAGTGAAATATGAAGTAAATATAAAATAACCGTAATTTTATTAATTGGTAAGCTCTAAATTGTTGATAGTATCTGAAATTTCGTATAATGTTTAGATACAATTCAGATATTAAATAAAAATTGACACACATGTTCAATATAAAATTCTGAATAAACTACATAAAAATAAAAACATTCTTGTAACCAATAATTATTATCACTAAGAATAATCGAAATGTGGTATAAAAAAATCATTGATTTATTTTAAAGGGTTTTTTTACATTAAAATTATGAAATAAATTATTCAAAAGTAGTGCACCATTGTTTTTTTATTGTTTAATATTACTGTGATTTTTAAAAATAACGAATCAATGTTTATTTGAAGTTATAATATTGTAAATGATTAAACAACCAGTATTAAAACCAATAAAATGATTATAACATCAAGCAAACAAATATATGTACCAGAACCAAAATAACATCAAATAAACCAGTTATTAAAACCTTTTAATAAACCATTTAAACTCAAGGTCAAGTAATAAATGCCTGTTAAAATATCATTTTAAGAAATCACCAAGTTTAATACTGGTTTATGAACAGGAAATAAAGCTCGCAAAAAAATTTTATTTCATAAGAACACGACCTTTAATAAAATATAACTTCTATCTCAAGATAAAACTTTTTAGTTGATTTGGAAAACTTGTTAGAGCCTTATATGATATAAGAATGTAATCTGACTGAAAAGTCTATAAAAACTAAATAACACTGATTAATGGGAAATATAGCAAAGCAATTTTTTTACTGAAATGGTTCTTTTTTACTAACAATATTTCGAACTCAAACAATACGTTTTGGTACACTGTATTTTCGAAGTAAAATCTGCAGCTAGCCAGACTACAACACGCTTTTATTCGAAGTTATCTTATAAAACTCTCGATCATTCGAAAACTCACTATCATGTAGAGTCTTGTAGTAAACAGGTTGGCATTTACAAGGTTTGCGTTGTGTTGTCTCTGCGTGTCTCCGCTGTAACTTAGCCTCTTTGATGACCATCTGTCTGCTACCTCTTCTTAGTTTTTTCAGGTTCCTCAGGCGAAAAGACACTTTTATGGTTTTCAATTCTTTAAGTGGGCAATAGACCAAGCGCTCCTGTTATCAGCCGTCCACATTTTTCGTTCAACACGTGGCCTTGCTACACGTGTTCAGAAAGGATGGTCTGCTATTGTGAAGAAGAGATGCGTAGTATTGTGTATGAATGTACTGAATGTATTCTTTTAATACAGGACTTTTAACTTCTGTAAAATATTAATACTGCATAATATGTACTTTTTAAAATAATTTTATACATATGCACAATGATTCTTTTATTACATAGTTTCAAATTTAAATGTGTTAGGAAAAAATTTATCTTCGTGTATTTTGGGAATTTTTTTCTACCCTCTTGATAATTCGAAGTTTTTCATTGGTCACTCCAACTTCAAATTATCGAGAGTCGACTGTATTTTCTTTATGAGCTTTTCAATAATTTTTCAATAACATTTTATCTAGAATTTCATTTTTTTAATTGGAACATAATATGGGTTTTAATTTTCAGAGCAACATGCATTAAAAGTACACAAATAAAAAAACCATAGACAATTTTTTTAAAGTAATGAAATATATTGTTACATAACTTAATTATATGATTTGTACCACATGACAAAACTTTATGACAAAAAAAGCTTAAGGGACTCGGTACCCTTTGAACTTTTTTTTTATTTATGTATTTTAAAATTATATTTTAGCCTTTTATATAATTTTTCTATTCAAGAAAATGATACGAGATTAAAGTTTATACATATTACTCGCATAGACAAGACATATAACAAGACATTTTCGGATCCAGTTGTGCTTGGACAGGGCGTTCCACAGGGTTCTGTCCTTAGTCCTACACTTTTCTCACTATTTTTAGCAGGCATAGAGAAAACGCCTCCCCCTGGAGTGAAATTGGGCATCATTGTCTGGTGCTCTGGAAGTGACTTGACTGAGATGGAGACAACTCTTAATAATGCACTGTCAGCATTATCAGCCTTTGCTTCAGAGGCTAAGCTCTGTTTCAATCCATCCAAATCCATTGTCAAGTTTTTTACCCCCAATAAAAGGCTATACAATCATCAGCCCAAATTAAAGATGGATTATCAAGACCTTGTGTACGAGAAGCATCCTAAATATTTAGGATACATCTTGGATCCTGAATGGACTAGTAATAAACATATTGATCATATTGTCTCAAAAAGCAGACAACGATTAAAATTCTCAAATACATTGCAGGCAAAGACTGGGGAGCTGATGCAGTCACTTTAAGGAATACATACATGACACTCATAAGGCCAATCCTGGAGTATGGTTTTCCGGTTTTTAGCTGTGCATCAAATACTAATTTGGACAAACTAGAAAAAATCCAACTCAGTGCTGCTAGAATTATCACAGGTTTGAGGCGAAGCTGCCCTAGAGAAATTGTACTCTTCGAGGCTGATTTGCAACCTCCCAAAACTAGAAGAAGGGCTAACCTCACCAAATACTTCAATAAACTCTCTAGCTATGGCCAACATAATAAAACACTATATCTTAACAACTGGTGCAATAATCAGAGACTTAAGAAGAATAGCCCTTTCACACAGTCAAGCAGATCTTCTACATTTGCCTTTTA
The DNA here is from genome assembly GCA_019973975.1 of Trichonephila clavata. NCBI lineage: Eukaryota > Metazoa > Arthropoda > Arachnida > Araneae > Nephilidae > Trichonephila > Trichonephila clavata. Next base: position 152,928 of record BMAO01001864.1, read on the forward strand.
GTGATGTTGAGCCTCACTCTCTAAAGTATTGTCTCAGCCCGGTGAAAGGAATCCCAAAAGTATATTTTCACTTTGACCTTTATACTCCTGTCGTTAAGGGGGATTTCATTCCAGATCATCTTAGGCTGTTAACATTGGAGATCATTGATGGAATCCCTAGTGACGCCATTAAGATCTATACAGACGGCAGCAGACTAAGTGATCGAGCAGGTAGTGGCATTTACATTGAGAAATGTGGAGAGAGGTCTTCTTTTTGCCACCGTAACCCCGATTTTTCCTCCGTCTTTAAAAGTAAACTTATTGCAATAGAGCACGGCCTTGAGGCAGTTCTTAATGAACAAGACTTCGGAGACCTCTGGATTCTCTCTGATAGTCGCAGTTCTCTCCAACATCTTTATAACTGGATCACAGTCGGAGACAGGGCTGGCGTCTCCATACTTCAAAAACTTTCACAAATATCACAGTCCCATGATGTTCATTTCCAGTGGATTCCATCCCATGTTAATATCTTTGGAAACGAACACGCGGATCTCCTGGCTAAAGAGGGTTGTAATGCTTCTCCACCTATCTCTTCAACCCTCACCTACTCTGAACATCAATCTAGGTTTAAATCTGAAATTTTAAAGGAGTGGAGGACCCCGCCCAACCATCACTGGTATGAAAGCAAACATCCAGGATCCTCATTCCTACTTAAATGTGGCCGAGCCTCTCAGACTGCAATCTCTAGATCGAAAAGTGGCCACGTAAAGAGTCTTCCCTTTTGTGGAGGCAGGAAAACTTTTTCTCCAAGTGCAAGACTCAGCAAGCCTCTCCAGATCACATCTTAGACTGCTTGGGACTTTCGAGGGAGGACCTTTTTTCCTCCCCCCTCCTGGTATTGGACTTCTTAAGGGTCAATTGTCTTTTTTTTGGGGGGGGGGGTCTTGTCTGACTCCGTCAGACAGACTGAGGATTAGCCACAACAACAACTCGCATAATTTTAAAAATTTAATTTTTGTAAAGAAAATTTGGAAAATTTTACTTCTTTTGTAATTATAAATTTTTTGACTTGAAGTTATTTTTTTAATATCCTTAAGGATCTTTTAAACAATTTTAGGGGTTGATTTTCGAAGAACTTAATTAGTTTTGGAGAAAAATATAAAATGTTAATATGCATGCTAAAATTCACCGGAAAAGCCCATATATTCTACATTTTAATGGCCGTGGTGGCCGAGTGGTCTAGGCATCGGATCATGGCTAGCGTGTCATGAGTTCTATCCTAGTACCACTAAAGATCCGCCGTGTAGGGGCACGATGCACGTTAAATCTGTCGAGAGCTCAAACGTCCTCCCGTTGATGTGGTGTGGTAGTTAGGAGAGGGGGTGCCAGCTCAGGTGTCGTACGCGTCACTTGACCATGGTTCAAAATTACGCGGATGGTCGCCAAAAGCCCTCGTGTTGCTAATCAGTGCGACGTTAATATTCTCTCTCTACATTTTAATTTTTTTATGAAGAATATTCACACGGTTTACAGCAATATGGATCTCTAATTTTTTGTTACATGCATTGCATATAACATACAGGGAAAAATGGAAATGATTGGAAAACAATTGTGGAGGAGTAGCATTTTGAATGCATTAATGCATAAAAAAAAATCCCAAACTGAGAAAAACCACTTTAAATTTTATAATTCTGAAAAAAATAGTTATATTTAGTAAGCCTAAATAAATTTAAAATACCACTTTAAGAGGCATTAGCTATATATTTTTATTAATTATATAAATAATTGCATTTTCATAATATTTGAACCCATACTTTTTTATAAATGGACAATTTTTAGAGAGTATTAATTGCACAAGAAAATACACAAAGGAAATGTTTTTTAAAAAAATTTTCTGCCATTACATCAATTTTAGTTTTTTTTCCACATAATTTTTAAGTATTATATTTGCATGAAAAACATATGAGAGGAATAAGCGCTGAAATTATGAAATAATTATTATAAAATTCCTTGATTCAAAAATTTTACATGTACATGTTTCACAAAGAAAAAAAATTACATTGTTGTAAAGCCTAAAAAAAAACCCTGCTTTATATATGACACCTTCCTTTCTTACAGTGTTATTATTTCTCTTTTCAAAATATATTTATATCAAAAAGCTTTTTTTTTATCTAAAAAGGAGCCTGATCGGATTTTTTCCAACTTCTAATTTTCCAATATTCGAAAGTGATATATCAATCGAAAGATAATAATGTGAAGAAAATGACTCAATAAAAATAATACAAAACGATATTTTGGTTATTTTGTAGGCACCGAGTCATCTCAAGTATTAAATGAAATGCTAAGCATAACTATTCAATTGAATAACGCTGAAAATAATAAAAATAAAGCATTTCAAAATTTGATATAGAGGAGTTTTTAATTTATGATATAATAATTATTATAGAATCAAATAGCGAAATATACTTGTTCACGCGCGTAAAGTACCTACCATATATTCCAGCTTATTACGTGCATTGGGTATAACGCCCACTTATAATTCCAAACAGCACTTTTAATTGTTAGGTATAT
>BMAO01001865.1:0-19028 GCA_019973975.1 Trichonephila clavata
TAGAGTTGTGATATGAAATGTATACTTTTTAAATAATTCAGTTTATAAGTCAAATGTATTCTTATAACAGAAATATTCTTACACATTCCTTGTTTTAAGTGAATGAATATCTTATCTTTAAATAACTTTTCAGTGTGTTACTTGATCATTTCGGCTCCTTATGCGAAGTTTTCCTTTTTCCAAATACTCCTTTTTAAAACTTGAGTTACTTCTCTCATTAATCCTTAATGGATTAACCTAAGCTATTGAACATGTTTATTATCGTCAGTATTCAGTTGATATTAGTATTATTCAATTTGTATACTTGCATATGAATTAAAATTTTATCATGTTGTTACGAAGTTTAAATTTTCCCCTTTCGAGTATGAAAATGATTTAAAAATTTCTTTTTTCTGATATTTAAATTTAGATAGATATGTTTATAGATTGTGTGCTTTGATAAAAATAAACTGACGTCAGAGGTCGCTGAAGTTTCATTTTCTTAAAATCTAAAACCCCAAGATGACCGAGAAAAAGCGCAATGTATACTCAATCGTTTGTAGATGAAAGTGGATTTTGGTTTTTATTCATACTGTTAGTTCACGGCATACGAAGCGCTATCTGTGTAATTAAGAGAGTAGAGTGTGTTATTGTGTTTATAGCAATGCATGTATGAACTGTGTTTGCGCAATTCCAATTACGCTGCCTGAACTGCGCATGCCCTGCAATTCCGATCGAATGTAAAAAGAAGTTATGAGTAAAAAATAAACGCCAGTCCACAAGAAACTAACTGTTTTGTGATTGTTGCATGAGTATCGACTAAGAGAGAACCATAAGTATTGACAGTGTTTGCAGCAATAAGCGTATTGTGCTAGAGATTCTTGAGTCTACTGCTTAAGTGTTGGAGTTATCGATACATACTAAATTAAAAAATTATTTAATAAAAAATATCAAACTTCAAGAACAGAGTAGGAAAAGATGAATTAAAGATGAAAATCGTAATTTTTTTTTTTAAATGAAAACTGCAATATATTCAAAATTACGAGGCCACGAACCTCGTAATTTTGAATCATGGTCAAGTGACGAGGACGAGACCTGAGCTGGCACCTCCCTCTCCTAACTTCCATACCACACCAACGGGAGGACGTTTGAGCCTCGATATATTTAACCTGTATCGGCTCCCTCTGCGTTACGGATCTTCAGCGGTACAAGTGTCGAATTCATTATTTGAGTCCGTTACCTTGACCACTAGGCTACCGCGGCCACCTAAATTTGTTGAAGACAATACAACTGCAGTAAAAACTATATATTGTCACTTTTAATCGCAAGCACAGATCGAAACCATTTACTGAAGAAGAATGTATTAGTGAATGCTTCAACTAAAGCGGAAGAATTACCGTATATACTCGAATTTAAATCCCACTTTTTTCCCAATGTTAATGCTGCTGAAAATCGGGTGTGGTTTAGAATCGAAGGGAAAGAAATTTGTTGAAGGGGTATTTGGAGCAATTACGGGGTCCCGTAAGTAATTAAAAGTTTGTAATACTGATAAAAAAAACAATTCGCTTATTAGTTCTCCTTTAAAATTTATTTTAATTTCGTAAAATTTGATATCGATAAAAATTTTATACTATTTTTCATTTTTCACAATAACTTGTTGAGAATTTGGGGTGCGGCTTAGTTTCGAATAAATACGATATGCCCAGTACAAGTAAAAATTTTTAAGTGTAATTTAAGTTGAAATTCTGTAGCCAGCATAGGTGATGAAATAATCGAGAATTATAGTCGGGTCGAGTTATGTGTTATGCGTAATACATTATTTTGATGCACTTTTGGAAATCTTCATGAAGTGTAAGTTATCCTTGGAAAGTGGCCGTGGTAGCCGAGTGGTTTAGGCATCGGATCGTGGCTAGCATGTCAAGAGTTCGAGCCCAGTACCACTGAAGGCCCGCCGTGTAGGGGAGCGATGCACGTAAAATCTGTCGAGAGCTCAAACGTCCTCCCGTTGGTGTGATGTGGTAGTTAGGAGAGGGGGATGCCGGTTCAGGTGTCGTCCGTGTCTCTTGACCATGGTTCAAAATTACGCGGACCGTCCCCAAAAGCCCTCGTGTAGCTGAACAGTGGGACGTTAATATTCACTCACTCACTGTCCTTGAAAAAGTGGGTTTGTCTTGAAACTGATGGAGCACTTACCATGACCAGTATTATTAAAGGAGTTGCCAGATTAAAAGAAACAAGCAAAAAACAGCATCGTAATAGTAATTTTGATCATTTGGATTGTATTATTTCATAGCAAGTACTGTACTTGGATATACTGGACATGTTTTAAAATAGTAAAATTGTAAACTATATTCGAGCATGTAGAATTTGGCATCGACAATTTGCTTCATTTCTGGATATAGAATGTGAATTTATAGGTCAAACATATTACATATGAGCTCAATAGATTTTGATTCATAAAATGTTAAAACGATTTTTTAAGTTGATGGATGAAATCATTTTCTTGGAAATAAAAATTATCAAAGTGCTGAATTAAAAGATGAACATTGGGTAAAGCACCTGACTTTCTCAGTTGATCTTACAAGTCAACTTAACTTTAAACTTCAAGTCAAAAATATTTTTGCTACAATGCTATTTGATAATATTAACGCTTTTAAACAAAAATTTTTACAAACAGAAAGAGAAAACTTGCCTCGCTTTGAAAGCTTTAAAAAAATCTATTTATTAATTCCCTTAAATTAAAATTTACAGAATAGTCTCACCAAATTAAATTGTTAGAAATGGAATTCGATCGAATGTTTTCTGATTTTAAAAATTTTGAATTACTATTCCGTTTCTTAACTTCGCCTCTATCTATCGATATTATAATTGTTGAGGAAAAGTTATAAATGGAATTAATTGAAATCTATTGTGATTCTTTGCTGAAACAAAAATGTTTTGAAGTGGGAACTCTAGATGTTTATACATATTTCATATATGCAGATTGGTTTCTTAAAATGTTATCATTTTAAGATACCGCGTATAGTGGCTAAGTTCGGAAGCACTTATTTATGCAAGCAACCATTTTCTTTAACAAAAAATAACAGAAATTCAGAAAGATCTAGGTTAAATGATCTAGACCTTTCAGATGATCAATATTTATCAACATTTTTTTAAAAATTACATGAGTTCAATATGTTTAACCAAATTTTGATGACTTGCTTTGAGAAAATAAGAACAATATTAACATTAAATTGTATTTTGTATAATAACTTTAATTTTTTTTTGTTTTATTATAAAACAATATAAAACATGCATAGTTTAAAAAACAAAATGAAATATTAAATGATTATGTATGCATACTATATAATACATTGAATTTTATAAAAATAGAATATAATGATTCTAAAAATCCTGTTTTATTAAATTTTTGAACATTAGAGACATGCGGCCCTCAACTTAATATAAAATAGCTCAGGTGTCACTGGATATCAAATGACTTTGACATGCCTGTGTTATACCAAGCGTCTGTAACATATGGCACGCGGGACAATTTTCAGAGCATCTACAAACTTGTGAAATAACTATCTCATAAAAAAATAGAATGAATGCATCTAACGCATTTTTATTTAAAACTATACCTTGTATTCAATTCTTTGCCATAAAACAAAGAGACACGAGAAGAGCAAATCTAATTTTGTATCGGATTTAAAGAAAAATAACAACTGATTTAGCTTTTTCGAGAATGAATGGGAGGGACTGTTACAAATTTGTGTTTTAAAATGTTACAGCTAAAAACACGACACATGTTGCTTATTCGAAATGCGAAAGATAGAATAATCATTAAAGAAGGCAATTTTATATAGCTGTATTTCATTCTCAATTAAATCTTCAAATCACTTTAATCTCGCTTCGTAAATTTGAATCGGTCAGTTCTTATTTTTAGTTTCCTAAAATTGATTAAATTTTAATCAAAAGCTAATTTAAATTGCTGGAAATAGATGCCGAAGTGCATCTGCATAGAAGATTTATCAGTGTGAACATGTTAGAAGAGGGAAGTTTTATATTAAATAATTACAGAAATTAAGAGTTATGTGAATAAATGTGTCGATAATTACTTGAACGAGTAATATAGATGTGATGGTGTAGTTAGAACAGTTAAGTGTTAGCTCAGTTATATTGTCCTTTTCAAAATTATCAGTCTTCATGTTGACTCAAAATGTAACATTAATTAACTATCAATTAATAATTGGAAATATACTATATATAAGATGAATGACATTAACACTAATTAATAACATTCTACGGAAGATTGGTTCTGTAATTCTAAGCTCTTGGGTGAGAAAATAATAACAGCTGCATTCCAGTTAAAAAATAAAATGATTAATTCTTTCTAATAAAAGGATAGAAATAATGATTAATTCTTCATATAATTTAAGCCAATCGGACCGCCTATGTGTACATAAACGTATCACAATTTCGATCAAGCAGGTAAGATTTCGCCGGTCATGAATTTATCAGCAATTCGGAATCTAAATGTGACACCAATAGTAGTCATACCATATAGTAGTCAATCAATGACTACTATAAATAGTAGTCATTGATTGGTAATGTTAATTATAATGAGAAATAGAGTAGAATTTTTTTCTTCTTTTAATATGTGGTCATGGAGTTAGGGATTTTTAAAGTATGATCACAAAGATCGACTGATTATTGAAATATTAAAAAAAAAGGGAAAAAAATTCTTTTTTCCTTAATTAAATAAAACCAGGATTTTACAGTTACAATTTTTTCTTTAATATTCAATACAAAAAATTCCTCAGTTCTTAAAGAGAAAAGCATCAAAGCTTCATGGGCAGAAAAGTATCAGTAAATGTTTTTTAGGTTCGGATAATTTAGGCAAAAAATTTTTGAAATCAAATTTTAACAATGAAAATGAACGGTACTTTTTTGATTTTTCTTAAGGAAAGTATAATTGAAAATTTAATATTTCAATTATGATTCATTATTCGTAACGCAATTTTACGTATCAGGATAAATAATGTAGTATTATTCTAATTTTAGTTATTTAATACCAAATTGTAAGTTGCTTAAAATTGTTTTTGTGGCTGATTTATAAATATAATATCAGATTTTGGAAAGGTTTTTTTACAGGTGGCTTCATTTTATAGCAAAATAAATTTAAAGGAATTTAGTGGGAATACATGTTTAGAGAGATAGATAATTTATCAGTTACTTTTCTTTTTTACAAATAATTCACTCCTTAACCTTTTTTATATATATGCGATTTGTTTTCTCAATGAAAAAATTGTTATATAACTACACATACTATCGTGAAAGACATCTTTTCTTTCAAAATTCGTTGCGTAAATAATAGTCATATATTGATTTTTATTTTCAAAGGATAACTATACTTTTGTGTATCATAAAGCAACTTTTATTTTTAAGACGCCTTAAAACAAAGAACCAATTTTAAAGAATTTAATGAATTTTATGATTTGATTAACAGAGAGAAAGTTTTACTGTTTTTAGAAAATATGCAAAAAAGATAATCCACAAAGAAAAAAAATTATAAGCAACGTCTAATGTACAAGTCAAACTTAGTTTCATAAACTTTCATGCCCCTTAATTGTCAATAAAACCTTAGATCGGGGGTGGCCAGCCCGTGGCACGGCTGTGCTGTAATAGTAGCACGCGATGACTTATGAAAAATTTAAAAATTCAAAAAGATAATTAATATTATTACTACAGTTTTATTCCTTAGGTGGGTTTGGTCGGTATTCTTTAGTGGTCACATACAAGCGGTTTTTCCTCCCCTCCTCTTCCACAAACGTTTCCTGCCTTTTTAGTGCGTTTTTCAAGTAGTGTAAAAAAAGCGCTATTAGGACGCAAATTTCGTCTTCGTTCCATATTTTGTTGTACCTTTTTCTCAGCCAATAAGTAACCAATTGACCTCGGGCTTTCGGCATTTGGTCGCATTTGTGCCCTAGAAGAGCCGAATCTTATTTAAATTTAATAATTAAAAAAAAAATTTTTTTAAGTACACGCACTACTTTCTGTTAGTAAAAAGTTCATTAGTTGCATTATTGTAAAATACAGCATGTGAAAAACGCGCTAAAATTACTTGGCCATGCCAATGATTGATATCTTGTTTTTTTATCTCACCTCTTCTTTTTTTTATTATTAATCTCTAAACCCATTTATATTTCACAATATTTTGCAGCTTCCTGGTTTAACTCTTGGCTAACAATATTAGTATACTTTCAGGTTAATTTCCTGTTTTTTTTTATTATTTTGTTTATTTATTTATTTTTTTAGCAAAAAATGATATCTTCAATAAAATCCAATAATCTATCTCCCCCCCCCTTTTTTTCTCTCTCTCTCTTTATTTATTTATTCATTTTTCACTGCTGCTATCTTTTTTTATGCTTCTTTAAAAAAAAAATGGGGGGAGGAGATCTCGCAAAAAAAGTAATCCTCCTTCGGATGAATCATTTTCTTTTTCTGAAAACTGAACCAAATGGCGGGAAAATATCAACAGGAAGTGGTGTCATCAACTGAAAATTTGATTCCAAAGAAACTTTTTTTTAATGTAATTATTTATGCTTCCTGTTTTTTTTTCTGTTTTCGTCTATGGTGCATTTGTTTTGTATAATTTTATTATTTCTTTTGCATTTGTAAAAAAGTTGGAATTGTTTAAAATGTAAACTTTGATTTTTTTTTTTACAATAAAAATTGGACGTGAGGGTGGTTGTTTCCCGAGAGATCGGTTGTAGCTCTAAAACCCTCTTCGGGTGAGCTCGGTTCCTCTGGGCATTCATCATCGTCAACAACTACAGTTTTATTGAAATGCGGTTGTCCCAGACAAAAAAAAAAAAAAAAAGACATCAAAATTTATTTTAAATACACTTAATTGAATTACAGTAGAAAATTATAAAGTAGAAAATACTCCTTCATTGTTGTGCGAGCAGGCTTTTCAAAGGAAGTGCATTCGTGAGATTTTGGAATTTTATGGAGCATGTTTTAAAATATCTGGAAGAAAACAATGAGAACTACCCAGTGAGTGTTTGATACTCTAGAATGCAGATTGAGTTTGAGATTTAGCTTTGCTTGCCAATACAATGAGGCATTTAAATTTATGATTATAATGAAAAGAGTATACTTTCCTACCCTAATTGATCATGTATCTTTTCTTCTCGATTTTGGACATAAAGATTAGCAATTTCACTTTAATGCACGAACTATCAATTAAAGTTAATAATGCCTCGAATTACGATAGTTTTAAAAGTTTAATATCCATTTTGCAATATTCATTCAGTGCTAGGTTTAATGACTTTCAAGACAATAGTAAAAAAAAAAAAAAAACATTAAAAAGTGTTGATATTTTCATACATTTTTTTCCATAATTTCTCGGCAAAACGTTTATTGTTACCCACCTGAAACCCAAATCGGAAATATTGATCTACAGCTCCATACTACATAAAAAAGCAAAAATATAAGGAACTTATTTAAACTGTAAAGAGTCCGAATTATGTTGAATTTTGAAAAGTTGTACGAGCAAGCAATTTCCAAATTTACTCGATTTGGATGTCAGATATTGTTGTAGGTTTGGATCAATATGTTTTGAACAAATGTTTTTTGTTATGAATATAATAAAATCAAAATATAACTCAAAATTTACTGATATACACCTAAAAAAAAAACATAATTTTGTTAGCATCTCCAAATACTAATCTTAATATTAATGAGTTGGTTAAAAAAAAAAGACTACAAATTCAAAAGCCACGTTAAAAAAGTACTGACTGCTTAGTAATTATTTAGAACTAGATGTCTCAAGTTACTTATTTTTTTTATAGCTAACCTAATAAATTTGTGAACCTGTAAAAAGTTAATTAACTATAAAACTTAAGTTTGTACTTTTGTCTTATTTATTATATTATCTTTGAATTCCACTCTTAGATTTACATAAAAATGCACTATTTGCGTAAAAATTCCATAATAAGCCTACAAGTAACATTTTTTCACCTTTTCCTGTTGTTTTGTTTGTTGGAAAAGTTACAAGTGGCCCACATAATTTTTAATCATATAGTGGCACTCTTCCCAAAAAGATTGGTCACCCCTGCCTTAGACATATGGTTCTGCCTCTCCGTCTTCAAGAAAAAACAGATACCATCTCTTTACCATTGTCCAAGATTCCGCGAAATCTGAGTAAAGAACATTCTCTCCCCTTCCCCCCTCGTTTCCTGTGGGATGGGGGGGGGGAAGGGATACAGTGTTTATGAGCAAAATGACAACATAGCGTTGGAGACAGGAAAAATCCTAAAAGATAGGGATTTTTGGATAGGGGAAAAAGGGATTTGAACAGGAAGAATCCTAGATCGTTGAATCGGACCGGAAGAATCCTCGCGTAGAACACAGTAGTGATGCGAATAAAAGGAATATAACTTGATATTTCTTGATAGAACAAGGTTTCTAATAGTTTTTAAAAAAGTTTGTGTTTCATAATTTTCTAAATAATTGATTTTTTGGATGATTAAATTCAATTTTATCATGTTTATGAGGTTTGAAATAATATTTAGTTCTATAGATTTTAAAAGAGAATTTTTAAGTACTTCAAGCATTTTTGGAATATTTTTTCATTTTCATACAAAATTGGTAAAAAAAAAAGGTGTGTGTAAATTCATTACCAATAAATACTTCTTAAGGTGATTTTCACAGAAGTTTCTATAACAGAACAAAGGTTTTAAAAGTAATTAGCTAAAAAGTATTTCATCAAAGTTGCATTTAAAGCTCTTCTAATTGCTTAAAAACTAAATAAATTACCATATGTAACAGTTAATAGCATAAAACTCGATATACTGTCCTTTTTAAACATTGTAATTAGTGTTGATATAAAATTTTAAATTTCTAGCATTTATATTTTCATAAAAGAAAATATCCTATGCAAGTGCTTCTATGTAATGTACCAATGCTTGCAATAAATCCATAATTTTCAACCATCCTAGTTAGTGTAAAAACATTCATCTTGCTTATAAAAACGGAATAACAGGAAGAATAATACTGGAGAGTAGGTACTGCAAGATTCTAATGAAGATATATTCTTGCAGAAAATTTACATTTGAGAAATATGTATTTTTCAATGCGTAGGAAATTATATATATTTTTGTTTTTTGGAGAGGATTTATTTACTTAAAATATAAAATTAAATTTTTTTTATATACATTTTTGTTTAATTAAGATGGTTTATTATTTTAAAGCATTTCTTTTGAAGTTTTAGGAGGTAAATTATTAGAGCCTTTAAATGAATAAATAAGTTAAAGACAAGTTTTTTCCCCCAAAAAAGGCATTTAGTCAGTATATAAAGCAAGCAATCTCGTTTTAAAATGTAATTTACAGTCTTAACTTCCTTCAATACTAGTCTAAAATGTTTATTGAAGAATATTTCTCTAGGAAAGTAGGTTGTATAAGATCCTAATGATGTATTTCTAGAAATTTACATAAAACTACATTTGAGAAATTTTCTTTCCCCAGTAAGTTGGAAGTTAAAAATTGTGCATTCTGTTTTCTTGTGGGTTGTACTTATAAAACATATTTTTTATATGAAATTAAGAAGATTCAGTTCTTGTAAAAGAATTATTGGATTTTCATGGGATGAATTACTTGTCTTCAAATGAATAAATAAATTAAAGATATTAAATTTCTTCCCAAAGTACAATGAAAAGTAGCTGAGATTAGTATCTAAAGAGAGTAACTATTTAAAGTTAAAAAACATGTATACTTTTCTCAGTTTCATATTCAATGCCAATTTAAAATATTTCTCCCGATGGAAATTTAATGTAAATAATATGTACTAATATCTAACCTAATTATAATTATTTAAAATAAATAATAGAAAAAACATATGGTTTATTAATAATTTGTGCAATTTTGGTTTAACACACAAATGAAGTACTTAAAAGAAATCAAATTATCAATGCTTGATTGGAAAATTTGGCTACCTGATTTCTGTACCTGAAAATACTATATTAGCTTTGATATAGAGTAAAAAATATCACTGAATGATTTGTAATCAGTAATTTGTATTACTTCTGTATGATTTTAAATATAATCTATATTTTTATTTCTTAATAACTTCACATTCAATTTTGTATTTATTTTTAAAGTTATGGTAACCTGAACAATTTTCATGAATAATTCACATAATACATTAGCGCCAAATTGGATGGGTGGGCGATACTAAAGCTGTTCCCTGTTTTACAATGTTAAGCTTTTTAAAATAATTTTGTACATAAAATATTAAGAGTTGATAGGGAAGTATTTCATATATATTTATCCTCTGATGAAATTTTTTTTTTTTTTACAACTTCATGAATTGCATATTTTACAATAGTGTGGCTTACCAGTATAAGATATTTGAAATGATCCTGTAATTTTGTGGTTTGCTTTATCAATACTATAGAAAGTTCTTAATTTTTTTTCCCCTTTGTACTACTATGCTATTAACTCGTATACTCGTTCTTCACACGGGGGGGAATTTATATATATCAAAAATGTTATGCATGAATTTTCTCATTTTTTTCCAGCATTTAGAGATGAAAAGTAACAATTGTCTATAAAATATATTACATTTACGTCAAGTTTGCCTACCTACACTTAAAATTCAAATTAATATTTTATTTCATTGGTGATCAGTTCTTTGATGAAAATGAATTTTATTTTTACAATGTATTACATGTAAATACTTTATACATATAAAGATATCTAAAATGATTCTAATAAAATTTGAACATGGCAAAGTTTTTATAAATAAGTAAATGTAACGACTCAAATTGATATTTCAAAGACTTGTCATTCAATTCTTAGCATTTAATAATCTCCCACTTTGTGGAAACCATGAAATAATATGAATAGCTATAAATGGAAATTTTTTTTAGTTCAATAGAATAAATAAATATGACCCTGTGTTAATGTATCATTTGTAAACAAAATTTAAAAAAAACCTCTAAAAATAGAATTGTGCATCACTTAGCAAATTATAAAAAAAACCAGAGAGAAATTTACATGTTACTTCTATAACACTGCAATATTGATACAGTTTTACGTGAATAGATTTATATAAATATACCAAATATTAATTCTGATTTAAAAACCTGCAAAAAACATGAATTAGGAAAAAGTTACAAGACTTTTCTTAAGTTTACAACAAAAATGTAATTGAAATCAGTTAGGAACAGAATTTGATTTTGAATGTAAGAGATTTAAATAACACACAAGATATATTGCAATACATGCAAAATAAATATGAGTTATTTCTACATGTATTAATTGTTTTAATACTTTTTTCTTAAGTTGCAATTACCGTAGCAAGTGTTGAGAGCTCTTTCAGCATATTAAAAAGTTACCTTCAGCAGTTGCTATATTAAGCATCAAACAAAAAAATTAAAAATTTTTAAAAATAACATCACGCAATAAAAAACATGTGCATGGGTATGCGACACTTGGATTAATGCAAATATGTACTATATTAAAAATTTACATTAAAATTTTTTATAAATACTTTTTTTTATATGAAGTGCCAAAAACATGTTGATCAACTTCTTTTATATTGTACAATATTAAGAGAATGTACCATCAGAAAAAGTGAAATAATTTTCAGAAATTCAATTTAATTATCCTTAATTTTAAATATATTTTTCTTATTGAATTACATATAATTTATAAAAATAATAGAAAATAATGATTTATGTATAAACAATAGATGGTTCCAAAATACAATTTAAACTTGTAAAAAAGTTTACTTTAAGCCATTGTTCATCTCATATTAAAGTGAGTTAATATGAAAGTTTTTGATTAATAATATTTATCCATTGGTGAAAATGAATTTCATTTTTACAGCACAATGAATTGCAAATTAGATGGAAAAAATACAATATATATGTAAATGAATAGTCGCATAAAATTTCCATTCACAATTAAATTCAAAATTTATCAAACCAAACAAATATTTCTGTACAATTTCAATGATGAATAACATGTATATATATATATAAACAGAGGGAATCACAAGATTATTGTGTTGGACATTCCATAAACTTTTCAGGTCATAAAATTAATTGAATATATTTTGGCCATAGTATTCAAAAATAAGAATTTTTCAAACAAGAAAAAATGTACAACCAGACATAACAAATAATTTCCAGTAATTGAGGTGTGTTTTTTTTTAAATTGGCTTAAGTCACTTTGTTTTAAAGCTAAAAAGTACCCTTTTTTAAAAAATGTTTTTTGGAGACAATAACAGCAAAAATACAATTTTTTTTTCCTTCAAATTATTTTATGTTGATTCTGAAAGCAAAAAGTCAGTTTGACCAGCTATTATTTCACTGTTTAAAAAAAAATTAAGAATTTAAATCTTTTTAAACTCATAAGATGCCCAATTTTTAAAATTTTTTAGTCATTTTAAGTGGTTTGTTTCATAGGTTACTGCGAAAAAGGTTAGTATGGATTTGAAAATCTGTTTGCTTGTTGATTTGTAATAATTATTTTTCTTGCTAAACTTGGAAAAAACACAAGATTTTTTAAAAATATAACCAGAAATCTCAAACCAGAATCCATACTAACTTTTATAAAACATACATTTGAGAGTATCTACAGAAACTTTCAACACTATCTTGAACAGAAAAAATTAATGAAAAAGCTTCTAAGTTACATAAACTAATTTTTAAAACAAAAATTGGCCTTGAAATCAATTTTAATTATGTAACTATAAGAACAGGATACATAACACAGCAGAAATAATTTTAGCAATGAAAATTTAAACTATTAAATCCAAATAAACAACTCAGTTACAGTAACACATAGCTAATTATGTACGAGACAACGAGACAAATAACAAGTACGAGTTCAAAACACTCAGATTTTTTGTCAGATTTCAAAAAATGATTTTATCTCCAACAATAACCGTTTCTTTAAATGATCGATCAACCATTTGAGCAAAATAAGACATTTTAAAAATTATAATGTAAAACTAAAAGAACGAAATAATCGTAGCTACTGTAGTAAACAAACAGCACGTGGTCACGTGACATAGTTTTCATGTGATCGTGACGTCACATGAATTTAGTCCATCGCGACTGACTGGCACCAAGCGAGTAATCACGTGACAAATTGGGCAACAATTGCACGTGCTTTTCAATACCATGGTAGAATCCAATATGCAAGTTGTTGACATTCTTTAGCTTTAATTTATCTAATTAAAATATATGATATCATTGTATTTTATGCATTATTCTAGTGTATATATTTGTTAGGAAAAACTCTCAACAACTCTTTGATATAATTTTTGCTTTATTCTGATTTATTTATCTAATTAGGTATTCGTCTGCTTCAAATAGTGTTAGCTGGTATATTTATTTAGGTTGGATCCTAGCACTTGGTACACAGCTAATAGTTATTTTAATTCTTAATTAATTTAGTAGTTTGCGCAAGAATGGCGTACAGTATATAGGATCAATACAACTTCTTTTAAAAAACTTGAAACTGTTTGACTATCGAATAACAATTGTATCGTTTCATTAAAAAGAATCACTATTATTATCAAATAGAGTCAGTTAAGTGTATATAATATAAAAAAATGTCTGTTTATAATTTTAATTCATAATTCAAAGACAAGAGAAAATATTTATTCTGAAGTAAAACAATTTGATGATAATTTGTGAAAGGAATTTTTACAAAAATTAAATAAATTTTTCTTTGATTTTTACATTTTACAAATTATTGATTTCTAAATTATTAATAATTATTATTTACTGTTAAAAATTGATGTCATTTCTTTCTTAAATTAAAATAAAATATTCTTAAGGTGGACTTCTAAATGTACTGAAAAGGTCAGGGTACTTTATCTTAATGAAATCACATTATTTGGATATGAAACTTTTGTTGAGAACGTAAATTACTCATATAAATCCACCTTGAAATGTAAAAATGTCAGAAATGGTCTAGAAAATTTTTAAATTACGAAAAATACATATATCTTTGCTTCCAAAATGCTCGGACGCCATGTTTGGTAAGCTTTATTGTAATGACTGCAGATGGCGCCACGTGTATGCAATCTACGTACAAAACTTTTAAAACATTACTTTAGAAGAAAATTGAGCATAAACTGCTTAAATACACATTAAGAATACTTTATTTTATGAAAAAGAATATTTTGCTACATGAATAATGATTTTAATCACTTCAGAAACACTAATTCTGCTTTTTTTATTTGAAAGGGGAGGGGTAAGAGAATTAAAGTAACCCTAGACTACGTCATGAGATCACGTCATTGTTGGGGAGGGGACCCTCTTCCTTGGAATGAAAGAAGGAAGTTCTGACAATTTGTTTCCAAGATGAAACGGTCAAGTGACCTTGAGGTAAGGTGGAGGAGGGTGGGGGAAACACATGAACAGGATAGCTGTTTATTTCAGGGAGAGGCGATTGGAATCTATTTTGGGACTGAAAAAAGGGGGTTATTGTGGGGTGTATACTTTCTTAGTGAGTGAAACATTTGTAGAATTTTCATTTCAACCAGACTGAAAGCTCTTAAAGCTAATTTCTGCAGGGAGTGGTCAATGGATGCTATGCACCGGGGCCCTAAAATAATCAAGAATTAAAAAATATATACTCTTGCATATGAAAACTTTACAATACTCCTATTGATGTCAATATGGCGAGATGTAAAATTTATCGTAAACATTATTATTATGGATATCTAAAATTCGACAATCTTCAAAATAATTCTTGATGTTACGAAAGTTTAGTTTTTGTTATTCGATTTGGGAAGCTCCCAAGAATCCCTACCTCAACTGGACTTTTTAGAAGGTATAATTTAGAAGTGCACTTATATTAATAAAGTAGCGAAATTTTTATGAAGAAGCCTGGTTGTTATTTCAATAGTAACTCGAAAAATAATGTGAATGTTTCAAAAATCTTAATCCAGGCTCTGTAAAGAAAAATCCTAACTATATATACATAGAAAAAATATTACATAGAAGTATTTTCAATGAAAAGAGAATGTTTTGAAAATGTAATTTTTCTTCATGTTTTTGCTATAAAATTACATTTAAACAGTTTTAATGTAATGGAATATAATGGAAAATTTTAATCGAATTGTTAAGTAATTACTACTCTGTGCTAATGGATCACATAAGCAGAATAAAAAATTCGTAAAACAGAGAATTATGCACAGATCTCAAAAATAAGTTATTTTTGTATTTGGAAAGGAAGTCCTTTCCGAAATTAAAGCAGCTACGTACAAATGGACTGCACTCTTAAAATTTCCCATTAGGAAAAAAATTCAATCAATATTAGATATGTAAATTTTGAAGATAAAAGATTAACTATAAATGAAAATTTTTACAGGGATTATTAAAGTAATTTATGTGCCTGGAGCAGGATTAGCAAAAGAAAGAGAGAGATTAGTGTCGCTCTACAAAGCAACAAGAGGGCCATTGATCACAAACCTCGTAATATTCAACCTCGGTCGAGTAACGAGAATGACACCTGAGCTGGCATCCCTCTTTCCTAACTACCTCATAATTGGGAGGAATGACCTCATCTACACGGAGGGTCTTTAGTGGCAACAGGATTTGAGCCCATGACACTCCAGACATGAACTCGTGACCATAACCACTAAGCTATTGCGCCCACCAGGAATAGCAAAAATCTATTGAAAAGGTTAAGGGAGTCTGATAACCAATCAGTTTTTAATATATTTGAAGTTTTCTGAGAGTTGACAATCTCAATATTCGACAGTTTAGAGAGAGTGATTAGATTTAGCAATCATTTTAAAGCATTTTTCCATTCTTAAAAGTTTAATTAAAAACTGGAAGGAGGTACCGCCCCCTCCCTTATCTGCCTAATGGCGGACCAACTCCCATTGTACAAATTATGCAACTCTATCACAGCTCAAATTGTAAAACTGTAATTTCCTTGTATTATGTAGTTCATACGGTTTTTTCTTCATAATTGGCTGTAAAATTTGTAACACATCGTCACGTTTAACTATTTTTGCACGTTCATGCAAAGCCTCCCTATCATAAATGTAAATTTGTCCAAACTGTGAGTTTGCTCCATTCTGTAAAAAGATGTAGTTTCTTTTGTTAACTTCACCTTTAAAAAAACCTTGAAATAAATTTTTTACAGCATCATGAAATTTTTTTTTGTATATAAAGAGAGATATTTGGGAGAATAATCGGTTCGTTCAGTGAAATGGCTATTAACTCTTACTTTTACTACTAAAATCGTTTCTGTTCAGTTACGTTTCGAGGTTTTTAATATTTAAAGAGCAATATTTGTGTTTTTACACATAGTTAAAAACCTTAGAAGCTTTTTTTGCTTTCATTAATTTTTTCCTATTGAGAAATTTCCGGGCTCAAAACATTCTTGTGTTACTAAAAGACAATATTTGAAAGAGGTGGAATACTATGAAAATTATATGACTTAAAATCAGCCTTTTTTCAGCTGATACTACAATGAGACTTTATTGAGTTCAAGTATTCCGTATACACAAATATAACTGAATTTATCTATGATATTACAAAATTTATTATAATACTATAGTAAAATAATTTCAAGTCATGTAATAAAAATCAAACTTTTTAAATTGCACCGACTTAAAACTGAGAAAAAATTAGGTGTTATACGTACAAACCTGGGGGTTTCTAATTTCAGTTTGTATCATTATTATTTTTATAAGTGTTTCAAAACTTTTTGAAAGCATCATGATAAGATTAGGCTGAGTAATCTCTGTCATCGTATATATATAACAAATGCTATCAATTTTATGTAAAACATATTTTAAATATAAAAAAAATATATCCTTATATAACATATTTAATTAAAGTAGTGTTTTGATACAGTGTACATAATTTGGATAAAAACATTTTTTTAATTAGATCTTTAGAGGCATTATTAATTTGTGTTTCATGCCTTTAGAAACTAACTGTGTTTTTCTCAGACTTTTCAATTTTGAGGATATATTTCTCCCAAGGATTTTTTCTGTTCAAGATAATATTGAAAAAATTTTGTAGAATTATATATATATATATATGTTCTTTAAAAGTTAGTATGGATTTCGGTCTGAGAGCACTAGTTATTTTTTCTAAAAATCTTAAATTAATAGTTTTAAAAAATTTGATATATTTTCCATAGTTGTAAAAATAATTATTAAAATTCAACAAGGAATTTTTAGTAGGGAATATTAGTTTGAAATGTTCAAATCCATACTAACTTTTGTTCTCAATAATCTTAAGAAACAGAAATCACTGAAAATAACTAAAAAACTTTAAAAATTGAGTATTTACAAGAAAAATTTGTAATTTTTAAAATTAAGACCGGTAAAATTTTTTTTATTTGAAGAATAAATTTAATAATATAATCTAAAAAGAAAACACAAATTACTTTCAATATTACTGTCTTTAAAACGGGCACTGTGTAGCCTTAACATCACTACTCAAACTAGTAACATATTTAAAGCAATCCGTTATTTTTTCAAGAGCGTACCATGCCCAACCATAGATATAAAGATCAAGGAGAAAAAAAAAACGGAATTTAAAAATTGCTACAAAACACACACACATATATATATACAAGGGTGATCAAATGAAAAGGTACGAAACGACACAGTGGGTACAAATATAGACTTTATTCAAAATATACACCATAGGCCTGAGCACAACGATCCCACTGATGAACAAGCCGCAGGATTCCTTGTTCCAGAATTCCTGTGGCTGTGACGAGACCCAGTCCTTCACAGTGTCCTTGAGTACGTCGTCCGAGTTGAAGCGCTTTCCTTTCAGGTGTTTCTTCAGTGGACCAAACACATGGAAATCGCAGGGTGACATGTCCGGACTGTAGGACGGATGTCCAACGTCTCCCATTGGAACTTGTCCAGTTCCATTTGTGTGACTCTGAGACGTGTGGACGCGCGTTATCATGGAGCAGAACCACACCCTCCGTGAGCAGCCCCGGTCTTTTGTTCTTGATGGACCTGCGTAGGCGTCGGAGTGTCTCACAGTACACATCGGAGTTAATGCTTTTTCTGTGCTCGAGTAATTCTGTGCTCGCATCATTTGGACGCCGCTTTTTATAAGAGCTTTTGCTCTCTCCTGCGCATGCGGGCACCCGCGCATGATCCGATCCCAGTCAGAGTCTCCAATGGCATCCCGAGATGTCTCGCTACATTCTCCCTTGGCGGAATATGCAAATATTTAACTGTTTCATTTTTATGTCGTTTCGTACCTTTTCATTTGATCACCCCTTGTACTAACCGTTACCCGCCCGCTTCGCTGGGTATTTCATGACGTTTTATAAATATATACTGTTTATATATATATATATATATATGTTACCGGCAAAGTATGAAATGCCGGCATTCTATAGAATGCCTAGGCATTCTATACAATGTCGGACGTTTTTAGGCAAAGTATGAAATATGAGATTGATTACATACTTTGCCTAGGCATTGTATAGAATGCCCAGGCATTCTATACAATGCCTAAAGCTATTTAGGCAAAGTATGAAAAGAGGTCATTGATAAGGATATTATATCGATGACTTACATTCCTAAAGGTACAAATGTTATTCTGACAAAATAATGAGACTGCCATTAAAAAAATTACTGTTAAATTGTGATTTCGCATATACTTGGTATTAAAATTCCTTCAGAAGTTCCAAGTTGATAGAAACCGTCCTGTTTCTCACTCATTACAAGTGCCAATATATTGATATTCGGAAAAAAAATCAATGTTTTGTATTACACAATAGCTTTTTTTCAAAAATAATTTTCTGTTTTTTTCTGGCAAATTTCACGTAGGTGTATGTACAGTTCAATATCATAATGTGTAATATTTTTGCATTTGGTTGAAAGTTCTTTCAAAATTCTATCATATCCCCAGAATCATGAAATTAATTATGCTCTTGGCAAATTAAATTCCTAGAATAAGTTCACATCGTCAAACTGGGTGCCCAAATTACCGTCGGCAATTGTATCATTTACATGTCGTGCTAAAAAGGGATACCAGCCCCTGGAG
>BMAO01001866.1:0-15618 GCA_019973975.1 Trichonephila clavata
TTAAAAAAAAAAGAAGCTGAGTTGAAATAAGTCCTATGAGAAGTAAAGGTTCCTATTCTAAATTTCAAAAGTGACTGAAACGAGCAACGTATTTTTCTTCCGCCGGAATGATTATTCAACGCCATCCAATTAGAAGACCTCAAAATCACCGAAATTTGGGACTCCACCCCCTCACACACCCCCAATACTGCTTTTTCAACTTTTCTGTTTTAGTACCCACAGCAATAAAAGTTTCCTATTTCTCCCCTTTTTTTGTACCATTCTCTTCTTTCCTAAAGACTTCAGACCAACAAGTGTTTTCTGGTCCCATCTGAAGTGAAATTCCCATGAAATATTGACATCATGACATGACGAGATGCCTTTGGAAGGACGCTAAATGGTTTTGAGAATAACAAAACTGCAATTAAAAACAAAGTAGTTTATCATATAGTGATTAAACTGAGTAACAGATTGTTTTAAGACAATCATTTATAGTAAAATAGCTTTGTAATAATTAGATTGACATAAGTTTTCTAGTGGATAGATTCAACATTCCGCCTGTCCCCAACATTCCGCCAACATTCCCCCTCAAAAAAAGGTGTTAATAGCTGTTATGAGTTTTTTCTGAGCAAATAATTAATGGAAAAGTTGAGAAAAGTAAAACTTCTTAACAATAGAAAATCGAGCAATAGCAATTGCGAGATTAAAAAAAGCAAAAATTATTAATTATTACAGTTATATTTTCCCTTCGTTAATAAAATAAATCATTCATTTTAAAAGTCTTCTTAAATTTATGTATAATTGCGTTTAAAAAATGAAAACATCTTTTAAATAGTTAGAAAATTAAGTTTTAATTTTTTCATAAATTAGTGTTCTTAGAAGTTTATTCAGCAAGTTATCTAATTTAAAAATAAACTAGTAATAAAAATAAATATCTTAACTATAGTCCTAAAAGAAAAACTCCTATGAGCAGCCAATATCTGTTCATACGGTAATGCCTCACATATTTCTTTTTTTCATAAATAAATATATCATAAAATTTTTAAGTAGTAAATTTTTTTATAAAACTTAACTAAAATGGATATATATTTTGAATTAACTTTACATTTTAAACATATCAAATTTTGAATTATTCAGCAAAGAAATCACTCAGCGACTATTATATTAAAAATTTTGTCAAGAACATCAGGTTGTTGAAAATATTCAATGATAGAAAATGCCAGACAGTAATTTTTAATAGAAAAAAAACTTAAATCACGATATTGCCATATTTATTCGAATCTAAGCCGCACTCCTCCCCTCGATACTTATGCTACTAAAAATCGGGTTGATCTAAAAATTGAACAAGATACTATCGGATAGAAAAAAATCACAGGTTCTCGTTTATTTTTAAAAAGTTTTTATAATACTGATAAAATAAATTAATTATTTTCATTTATTATTAATTCACCTTTATCAATTTTTTATTTAGTAAAATGAGTGAGTGAATATTAATGTCGCACTGATTAGTTACTCAGGGGCTTTTGGCGACGGACTTCGTAATTTTGAACCATGGTCAAATGACGAGGACAACACCTGAGATGGCATCCCGTCTCCTACCACACCAACGGGGGGACGTTTGAGCTCTCGACAGATTTAACGTACATCGCTTTGTGGCCACGGTAGCCGAGTTCTCCAGGTATCGGATCGTGGCTGGCATGCCACGAGTTCGAGCCCAGTATCACTAAATACCCACCGTGTAGGGGAGCGATGCACGTTAAATCTGTCGAGAGCTCAAACGTCCTCCCGTCGGTATTAGGACCTCCCTCTTAGTTAGGAGAGGGGGAAACTCAGGTTTCGTCCTCGTCAAATGACCATGGCTCAAAATTACGAGGTCCATCGCCAAAAACCATTCACGTAGCTGAACAGTGCGACGTTATTATTCACTCACTCGTGCATCGCTTCCCTACACGACAGGTCTTGAGCGGTACTAGGCTCGAACTCATGAAACGCCAGCCACGAGTCCGTTACCTTGACCACTAGGCTACCGCAGCCATATTTTATTTCGTAAATTTATCATATGTCGATAACATATTTAACACTATTTTTAGTTTTTTTTCCACAAAAACTGGCTGAGAGAAAATTTGGGGTACGGCTTAGAATTGGAGAAAAGTAATTAAAAAAATAAGTTTCTGGTAATTTAATTAAAAAAACAAGATTTTTTTAATGATTGTTCCAATGGTTTAATGGTAAAATTGCACGTTAAATATAAAAGCTATTCGATAAAAAAAATTTTTTGTTTGTTAAAAATATTATAATTGCATTACAATAATTATATTAAAATTTTAAATTGTGAGCTTCAAGGAGTAGTAATTTGTGTTCTCTAGTCAATTCACAGCTTTCTGTGTATGTGTCAAGTATAAAATAAGTATACTTTCAATTTTTCAATCAGTCGCTTCACAGAATTTAAATATTTTTATATGCATTTCATTAATAAAAGGCAAAAAAAAAAAAAAAAAAAAAAAATCTAAGTAGCATAATTATAAATTATCTTTATGATTTAAATTTTTAAAGCACACATGCTGGAAATATTGAAAACATTCCTAAATGGGAAAGTTCATCAGGTTTGAGATGTTAAATCTCTGTGTACATCATAAATCTTCTTTATTGTCCACACTATTTGTCACAACTTGCTGGTTACCATCATTTCAGCTGGCGACAATATTTCAGAAAGCTATCGCCAAAATTAAGTATTCGTAGCCAAGAAAAATTCGTGTTACAAAACGATGGTGGCGCCATCTCTTTGAGATAGTCCTAACTACGCCAAAAATAATTCAGAATGAACTTGTCATTTAAAATAATTCATTAATAAAAACATAAAACTTAATTCTGGCTACACTAGTCAAAAGACGGAAGCATTCTTTCTAATATACTATTTAATTTTCTCGAAAAAATCAATTTTTTTGTATTAAAATGTGCTTTGCGTTTTCACTTCCTATACTTTAACATAGAAAACTCAAATTTCATTTTGCAATAATGCTGAAAACTGCGTATTTTTTTTAAAAATCAAAATTCAAAGAACACTATCCTCTAAACAATAATTTGTTTTATAGCCATAGAAATTTTTATTATTATTGGAGCTTTTTTCTGCCGGCAAATGTGCTTCCCGTTTGATCCCTATCCTTTAACATTGACCGAAAACAGCCTTAAAGGGGAAATTATATGGCACTGTAATAAAAAAAAACAATTAACCTCGTACCTCCTCCGCTCACGAAATGAACTCACTACAACTCTATTATGTACACGTAAGAAACTTTCCCACTGTTTTAATTTACCTTTGGTCGGTATGAATTCCGATCTCACACTCCTCAACCCTTCTAATACAAAGTCAATTTGCTTTACACGATTTTTCCAAATTTGCGCCAAGATGTCTATATCGACAATTCGACGTAAAGCCAACTGCGGTACCCGTTCCAAGACCTGAGTAGTTAATTTAAATCCATAAGAAGATGCGCATACGATCTTAAACCTCCTTTTTCTAGTTATATAAATGCCAAATGGCATTACGTATGCGGCATACTTCTGATATTTCAGCATGAGTGAACGACGAAAGTACCACTTCCACAAATTCAGTACCGTGACCCACGAGGCCGCGCTATTCGTTGTTACAAGACCTTCCCTTTTTAACAAAGGATGAATCTCGGCTCGCGTCACCTGGTTCAAGCGCCTATACTTAATATAAGGGGAAGGGTATCGGTTCACTTTTCTAAACTTAACAGCGGACAGTGTACGATTGGACTGCCCCATCTCGATTACACTTAAATCCAAAGGATATCCAAATTCCTCTCTTGGAGTATTAATTAATCTCAGGCACCTCCAAACAGTTTTAAAATTAAACAATTTTCCTCTAGTTAACTGGTTATCTCTCTGCATTAAAGAAATCGTCACGGGATCTGGAGGAAACCTTCCTTTATATCTATCAACGACCAATCGTAAATAGTCAATCCGATCAGGTAGTAATTTAAAATGCAGTTGACTTTCCCTTAAAATACCCGGAAAGTCAAATTCCATAAATAGCTTTACCAGATAAAGGATCTCGGTATCTTTCCCTAATTCCTCCAAGCTATTATCTATAAGATAATTTACTGATTCTGGCCTCCTACGATATAGTTTTACTAAATTTACACGATAAATTGCACTGCGATCCCTTTTCCTGGGTATAAATCTATCTCATAATTAAACTCTGAGGTCATTTTACCAGTCCCTAACCAATTTTATCAATCTCCTTTGAATTGGGGGGAATCAAACGCATTGATAATTCATCTCCCACAACTTTCCTCTAGCAACTGCATTGCACGTGTAAATTTCTTTCCCTTTCCTCTGTTCCGCTTCTATCCTAGCCATTGTAAGACTTTGAACACTTTTATGACCCACTGTTAGACCCGCTCCCCTTTCAACTGGGAGTTGACTTGCATCCTTTTCTTCCCTCTTAATTTCACCAATCAATGTTGCAGGGATAGTCAAACCCTTATTTACTATCAATTCTCGAGAACTTACTCGTATGTCCTCATGATTTATTACTGGCTGTGCAACTTTCCTTAACTGCCCTTGACCCACCTTCAATTCACAATCACTAATTCCAAAATCATCAACCGCTCTCCATTTCTCAAGCCTAGACAGTTTATCCTCTTTTCCTACCCCTCTTACTTCGGATGGGGGAACAACACACGTGCGTTTCACCGGGGGTCACAAATCTCAATTCTAACTTCACAAGGCAGGGCATTTTTTTCACTTTTATGAACCTCCGGATTAATTACCGGCCTACACTTTTTAATCCGTTTACTAACTTCCACGCACTGATTTCCTGACAAATAATTCTCCTGTGCGCACTTCTCGACTTTATCTTCTGCCTTTAGATGGGACTCCCGTTTTTGTAACATATTCCTGCGTACAGCTCTCAATCGTTCTAACTCTCTTTCCCTCATTAGTTTACGCTCCTCAAACCCCTTTAATTTAAGTTCCCATTCCTTATTTTCACGTTCCCGTTTTTCGACCAAAATATCCTCC
Organism: Trichonephila clavata; assembly: GCA_019973975.1. Classification (NCBI taxonomy): domain Eukaryota; kingdom Metazoa; phylum Arthropoda; class Arachnida; order Araneae; family Nephilidae; genus Trichonephila; species Trichonephila clavata. The sequence goes on from BMAO01001866.1 coordinate 5,026, forward strand.
AACAAACATTTAGCTAATTCTTCACTATAGTGTTCACTCTGACAAATTCTATTCTTAATTTCTATCTTAGGTAAAGTATTATCGGCTTCGACTCCCAATTCTTTCGGCATTTCTTCCAATACTTCTTTTCTTTGCCTTAATAAGTACGCCATGATGCATTAATACACACACAACCAAAACTAAGCTTAATTATCAACAAAAATTATACAAATACTCAACGTAAACTAGAAATACACTAGACCTAGACTTAACTATATTTCACAAAAATGCGCAAATCCTAAAAACAAAACAGTACTCTACACAGTAATTGTACCAATGAAACAAGTATAACTACTATATACTTAACTATATTTCACAAAAATGCGCAAATCTTAAAAACAAGACAGTACTCTACACAGTAACTGTACCAACGAAACAAGTATAACTACTATATACTTAACTCCATACACAAACAAAAATACCAATGCAATCGCACATTTATACACTTCATCCAGAACTTAAAAATCTTTCTAGTCTCTCTTTCTAGTGTTTGCTAACTTTACCTAGTACGTAAATACTTTACAACCAAAATCTTTACATACACTAATAATAACAATCATAATAATCAATTGCTGCATCGAATATAATCTCAAAGAAAGACTCACCTTTCTGTTTCGAATCACTGCCAGAATCTATGGCACACCTGGTCGGGAATCACAACACACTCGGGATATCTTGAAACATCTGGGAACGTCTTGGAGTAAGTACACTTGAAACGACTTGGAAACACCCTTCGATTGCACACCGCTTGTTTCTTTTGTTGATTCACCAGACACAATTTACATACCGGAATGGACATAAAACGGGAACTCCGGGAACTTCTATAGTAACAGGCGCACACTTAACCGATAGGAATGGACACACCACAGGAACTCGGGAGAAATTTGAAGTGTTTAAAGTTCTTTTATTTTTCTCGCACACACGGCTGACATTTTCTCTTTATTAATTCCCCCCCCCCCGAAAATTAAAGTTCATTTAGATAAAAAGGATTCGGGTATTTAATTAATTAGACAAATGCCGATCCCACCGCGCTGCCACCAGTTTAATTAGCTGTGACATCGTGGAACTCAGTTGCATGTGGACGCTAAGCTAATTATTAAACAATACTTTTTACTGTGATCTAATAAACTGTTTATTTGAGGTTGTGACGTTTGATTCAATAATGGTAGCGTGTTTGAAATATAATAATTTAGTTTAATTAAGTCACAGCTATTATTTACATTAATATACAATTTTGCACTATGAGATGATTTTAGAGTCCAAAATAATTTTGTGAGGGAGGGATTTTGTTGGTGTCCGTTCACTGCCAGTTTCCGCTGTCCACTCTTTCTCTCCCGGCCCTCTTGTGCTCCCCCTGCGGTTGACCGACCTCGACCCCTTTCACACCCCACATCCGGTGGTGGCGAAATGCATCCCTTCGGGTCAAAGGTTGCAGGGGATAATTAAGACACGTCCGTTGCAGTATATTAGCGACTGCAGGTGTTTTTGCACGTGTGGTCATCATTCTTCTAAAACTGACCCGGCCGTGGGAAGCAAGTCCCAGATGTCTCAAAGGGGGACGCCCATACGTCACAGCTTTTCCTCCCCTCTTTCAGACTTTTCGTAAATAAAAGTTCAGGGTCGATGATGGTAACCGAGGTGACTGACCTTTGGAGTTGGACACACAGGGAAAATATTCCTTTGAATAAGTACTACCATATTTCTGAGTTGTGATTAAATCTAATAAACTTACAATTAAATTCGAAATGCTTACTGCGAGTGAGTGTTCTTGCAAGGGAACTTACACAAATTCTAATCACGAAAGAATAATCATTACCAATATAAGAAGTATTCATAACATTAAAATCTTAAACATTCATACACAGTACTTAATAAAATCATAATAAAAAACATGTTGCTATAATATGCTTAAGGTACCATCTTACACATAAAACATTCTTCCCAATATTCTCATTAACGGGTAATACTAATTAATAATAAGACAGATCCATAATAAACCCAAGGTAGAACATATATTAAGCAATTTAATATTATAACATTCCATGTGTGGATCCTTTTAACATACATATCCATTAAAAATTAATTTCTGTATTAGTAAGAAACATTATTTACCGACATTTACTAATAATTAGCTAATACACATGATTGACACCATTTATTAACTATTTACAATTAACAATATTCCACAACTAATAATCACGACAAACAAACATGACTATCATTTCCTAATCATCTATCGCTGATCTGCTGAGACTATCTGCATTTTTATGACTTTTACCCGATCGATGTACAATTCTAAAATTATATGTTTGCAATGCCAAAGCCCATCGCATTAATCTAGGGTTAGAACTAACGTTTTTATTTAACCATACTAAAGGGTTGTGGTCGGTCATAACTAAAAATGAATTTCCATCTAAATAATAATGTAACCTTTTAATTGCGAACACAATACTAGCACATTCCTTCTCGGGGGTACAATAACGTTTCCCAACATCTGAAAATTTTTTACTCAGATAAAGGATTGGGTGCTCCTCTTCTTGGTCATTTAATTGAGTTAACACCACCCCCATGCCATAATCAGAGGCGTCTGTTTGAATGATAAACTCCCGCTCAAAATTTGGCGAGTACAAGACGGGCTTATCAGTTAGCTTCTTTTTTAAATCTCGGAATGCATTTTCACAGTCGGTTGTCCAATTAACCTCCCGGCGTCTTGCCTCCTCTTTAGTGCATCTGTCAAAGACACATCTATTACCGAGAACTGATTTATATATCTATTGTAGTACCCCGCTAAACCAAGGAACGCTGGTATATGTGTTTTTGTACGGGGGGGGGGGTAGGGAACTCAAGAACAGACTGAACTTTGACCTCGGAAGGAGTGCGAAACCCCTGACCCACCACATGACCTAAGAATTTGACATTCTGTTGTGCAAACTTACATTTCGAGGGTTTTATTGTTAATTGAGATCTCCTGATTCTTTGCAGGACTATTTCCACATGTTTAAGGTGTGACTCCCACGTATCCGAAAAGATAGCGATATCGTCTAGATAAGGGACAACGAAATGCTCTAGACCATTTAGTAATTCTGCCATGAGTTTACTAAAAAAATATGGAGCATTCTTTAATCCGAAACTCATTCTTAGGGGTCTGTAAGTACCAAAACTAGTACAAAAAGCTGCGTATCGTTGTGCAGTTTTACTCAGAGGAATTTGCCAATATCCTTTAGATAAATCTAAAATGGTAATAAATTTAGCGGAGGATACCTGTTCTACGAGTTCTTCGATATTGGGTAGAGGAAAGTACTCCGTTCTAATAATTCCGTTTAATTTCCGATAATCGACACAAGGTCGAGGATCCTTGCCAGGTACCTCAACTAAAATCATAGGGGACATATAATCCGATTCTCCTACCTCAATGATTCCTAATTTCAGCATTCGATTAATTTCGTTTTTTAAAATTTCATTTTGTCGGCGCGACATTTGGTACGGCTTCGTTCTAATTTTCTTATCATTAACCAACTGGATCTCGTGTACAACCAGATTAGTTAAACCGAGATCGTTTGAGAAACATTTAGAATGTTTATTTAGTAATTCGCGCAGCTGATTGATTTGTGTGTCTTGGAGACATATGTTTAACTCGCTAGCCTGGATGACATCATCGAAATCATAAACGATGGAATTGTTTTCTAAATATGGGATGTCTAAATCCTGGTCTGCGAGAGATTGGTGTGCTTCATCGGTAATTTTTAAGTTAACAAAAATGTTCCGGCCTTTTATAATACGGTTTTAGCATATTTATATGATAGATTTGAGAGGTTTCTCGTCTGCCGGGAATTTCTACCAAATAGTTCGTTTCGGAAATTTTATTTAAAACCGTCCCAGGACCTATCCACTTTACTGCTAATTTGTTCGCTCGAGATGTAGCCAAAACAAGTACTAAATCTCCATCCTTAAATTCGCGTTTTACTGCATTCTTTTCATACCAAGTTTTCCTCTTAATTTGCCTCTCTTCCATTTTATCTATAGCTACCTCCTGACACCTTTTTAATCTATTAATTAACTTAAACACATATTCAGTGACGAGATCATTTTCTTCTTCCGGTTCCATCCAATGTTTCATTACTAGTGTTTCTGGAGTCCGCAAATTTTTCCCATACACCAACTCTGACGGTGTACCTGTACTCTCTCGTGAGTTACAGTTCGCAACGCTAAAAGAATAGACGGAAGATGTTTGTCCCATTCGGAGCCTGCCTCTAAACATAAGACTCGCAAGAGTCGTTTCAATGTTTGATGAAATCGCTCAATAGGGTTACTCTGAGGATGATACACAGAACTATGCCGGACAAGTATTCCGAATCTTTCAAAAAAACTCGGTAGTCAGAGCACTAGTAAAGGAAGTACCCTGGTCACATTGTATTTCCCGTGGAAAACCCATACGACTAAAGATATTTAACAGAGCATCTGTAACACTAACCGAACTGATATCAGCCACTGGGATAGCTTCAGGGAATTTTGATGACATGCATATGGTAGTGATAAGATATCGACTCCCATTAGATGTGATTGGAAGAGGCCCACATGCATCAATATTTAGTTTAGTAAAAACCTCCTGAATAACCGGGACCAATTTTAGTGGAGCTTTCTTTTTCTCATTTGGCTTCCCAGCCCTCTGACACTGATCGCAAGTTTTTACGTACGCTTCTATATCCTTATAACAATTCGGCCAATAAAAATATCGGTTTAACTTGTGTTTAGTTTTCGTAACCCCCAGATGTGCAGAGGTTCCTTCAAGACACAACGATTTAATTTGCTCACGGAACCTTTCTGGCACTACTATTAATTTAGCCACATTACCTAACTTATCCTCGCGTTTTTTGACGAGTAACCCGTTTTCTAGAGAATAAGCCTTATTTGTTGCCTGCATCTGACTGACTGCCTGTTCGTACAATGATTTACTTAAAAATGGATTACTTAAAAAAACAAATTTAAGGTATGTGGCTACCTTCGGAGCATTTTATTGAAACAAATTTTCAACTAAAAAAACACTTTTTTCTTTAAAAAGGATGTGCATAGAACTAGGAGTTAAGGTTAAAGTGTAGTATAGGGGGGGGGGGCTTGGCGATGTCAAATTTTTTTGGTGACCAAAATTGATCGCCAAGCTACTTCACTTTGCGATAGGTTTCCCGAAGCCAGAATGAATTCATCTCACCATAATATCTATATAAAAATCCAAAGAAAATCGCCAAATCGAAAGGCCCCCCCCCCCTATATTACACTTCAGTCAGGAATTAAAATACAATTCCACAAAATTTTAAATTATTTTGGATAGATTGGGAATTTTTAGTGAAAAATTGCAGTTACAGTAAACCTTGTATTGAAAATTCTAATTAATATATTCAAATAATATTAAAACTGCACAAAAATAACATCATTATCTGTGCCTAGAGCGATAAAATTTATAATATTTTTGAAATTTGTCAATTTTTTTAAAAAAACATGTTTTTTTCTCACAAATTGTATGTGCAATAAAATGCATAAATACATACATAGAGATTATAGTCTATAATACAAATAAAAATTTTCTGAAAATTTCAATTCAATATCTTAAAAAGAAATCCATTTGTGAACTTTACCGTGAAGTAAAAAAACATAGTTTCTCAGACAATGCTTTTAAAGATTTAAATACAATATGAAAAATGTTCTACTCATTGTACATTTCTTAAACTCACCATATTTATAGCTCAAACTCTTTAGCTTCATGTTTAACTAATTTTTTAACCCTTTTGCTGTTTTCTGGAGAGTTTTATAGATTATAAAAATTGTCGAGTTTAGTAAAATTTTCATGAAAAATAGCAATGAGGATCTTTTACAAAAAATTCTAATGAATGTATTCATATAATATTTATACAGTACATGAATAATGGAACATTTTTATATGTATTAGGAATTAAAAGTTTTTTAAATATGCCAAATTTTATGCAAAAACTCGATTTTTTAAAAAATTAATGATTTTTTTTCATTTAAATGCAATGAAGTACATAAATACAGTGAACCCCAAAAGTGTTCGTACCCTTGCAGTTTCCTATAAAATTTAATGATTTCGACTAATAAAAATTAATGTATAGAAATTGTAATTTTTTTATGATATCTGCAACTTGTTCTCAATGGAATGACATAATTATTTTTTAAAAATAGTATAACTATTATTTTTAAAATTAATAATCAAAAAGCTACTGAAAAATTACGCCACAAAAGTATTCGTACACTTAACAAAAATCTCAACATAGCTTTAAATATTGTATTTCTTTCTTAATTTAGAACTTTGTAGGATATCTTTTAGTGTCCACAACAGCTTTTAAACATCTTGGTATAGATTTAATCAGTTTTTTGTAATTTCTGCATCGATTTACCTCCATGCTTCTGTGATTATTGTTTTTACTTCCCATTATGTGTTTATATGTCATGTTTTCTTTTTATTTTAAATCTAGTTCTCCCCAAATATGCGCTGCTGGGCTAAATAAATTGATTGAGGAGGTGTTTTCACAAAATTTTGGGGCAGTTATAAAAACACCAGCGGTGTACATTGAGAGCATCATTATCCTGTTAAAAAATGAAGTCATATTCAATATCAAATTTTGGACAGACAATTTAAAATTTCTCTTTAAAATATTTAACTAGAGCTCATGATTCTCAATACCATAAAAAATTACATAATTCTGTAGCTGATTTACGCCCCCATATAAGAACACTTCCACGGTTCATTCATCCTACTAGATTCTTGTGACTAAGTTTCAGAAAATTCAAAATTGTCAGGAAAGTGATTGGGATGACAGAAAATTCAACATTTTTGGTTCTGATGGGCATATAACAGTTTTAAAGGAAAAAATGAGGCATTTAATCCCGTGAATTTATGTGGAACAAGAGCTCCTCCAACTCCATGCTTTAACACAGAGGTGTTCTTGCAGGGGAGGGTGGGTGTAAATAGGCTTCAGGATTAGGTAATTTGGTATTTTTTGATGGTATTTAGATTCATGAGCTCTATTTAAATATTTTAAAGAGAAATTTTAAATTATCCTCTCAAAATTTGGATACTTTAGACGACTTCATTTTTTAACAGGATAATGACGCCAGGCGAACTGCTCTCAATGTACACCGCTGGTGTCTCTAAAACTGTACCCAAAATTTTGAAAAACACCTCCTCAATCAGTTTATTTAGCCCAGCAGAGCATATTTGGGAAGAACTAGATTTAAAGTAAAAAGAAAACATGACATATAAACACATAATGGGAAGTAAAAACAATAATCACTGAAGCATGGAGGTAAATCGATGCAGAAATTAAAAAAAACTGATTAAATTTAAAGACATTTAAAAGTTGTTGTGGACACTAAAAGATATCCTACTAAGTTCTAAATTAAGAAAGAAATACAATATTTATATATATATATATATATATAAAGCTATGTTGAGATTTTTGTTAAGTGTACGAAGACTTAAGAGGCGTAATTTTTCAGTAGCTTTTTGATTATTAATTTTCAAAAATAATAGTTATACTATTTTTTAAAAAAATAATTATGTCATTCCACCAAGAACAAGTTGCAGATATAAAAAAATTACAATTCCAAAATATTAATTTTTATTAGTCGGAAACAATAAATCTTATATGAAATTGCAAGTGTACGAACACTTTTTGGGTCCACTGTATATACACAGAGATTAGATTTTGATTCATAACACAGATACAACTAAATAAAACATGTTCTAAAAATTTTAATTCAATATCTTAAAAATATTTTGTGTAGGGATCAGCATCTGGTTTTGTTAACTCCAATTCCAGTTTACTAATTATGCTATAAATTTGCTTCTAGATATCGTAGAAACAAAAATAGAGTGTTTTATGGAATCTGAAATGCTATAAATAAAAACACAAAAGTAATTTTGAAAATTTTCACCAAAACTGCGAATTTTGGTTAGTCACATATCTTAATGAAATTTACTTGATTCATAATAAGTCATATTGTTTGATTTTTTGGTCACTTGCTTATAGGCAAATAATAATTTAAGTATTCCTTTGCAACATTGGAATAATTTTAGTTTTATTTTCATATTGAACTTTAAAATGGCTATTTCAAGAATACCTTTATTGTGACTATAGTGTTTTGTTTATTTGGATGAAAATAAATGAAGTATATATATCAGATTCTTTGTATTTAACCCAATATAAATATATTTTATACTTTTTCTCATTAAAGAAAGGTAGAGAAAAATTATATTCTTACCGTAAAATCTGGCATATCATGCATACCATCGTATAACACGCACTTATACTTTTAAGTAGCAATTTTTAATTTCTATGTTTATTTGCTGTATAATGTGCACCCCCTTTTTCATGAAGAAACCTGAGATATATGTGAGCCATGCTCTTAAAGTTTGAAAGTCATTTATTCTAAGCTTTAGTAAAAAAATAGTAATACATCTAGAAGTGCAACCTTTTAAGTTCATAAGGAACGCCATTTCTTTTAAATGAAACATTTCAATCTATGTAGAAATCTAATTTTTTTCCTATGCTCACGTTTTTTTAAAGCTTTCATTTTTATACCTGGCATGTAACTTGCACACGTAAAATTCAATCTTATTTTTTGTGTTAAAAGTGTACATCATACGCCAGATTTTACAATGGATATTACCACAACAATGACAATGTTCAAGATATCTTGTTAAGTTGGTGACCCTGATTTTGCATGAGTCGTATGCGCCAGATTGACAACCATGTGTTTATTACATATAATTTTGCCAACATGGTTGCAATAATATGTAAGTACCAAAAATTAATACGGCTTGGGTACAAAAACTCCTATTTGCAGGTATGTTGTACACAAGTGGGAAAAACATAAGAAATCTTGGTACTTATGTATTATCGCAACCAACTGGCGACATATATGAAATGAAACACCTGTTTGCCAATTCAGCACATACAACTCACAGGAAATTGGAGGATACTTGCATATTATCGCCAATTCTAAATAACTCGCTGAGTTGGCCACCCTGATTTCCTATGTGTGGTACATGCTGAATTGGCAACCAAGGGCTTAATTTCATATAATGTCACCAATAGCTTGCAATAAGACACAAGTACCAATCGGGGTTGCTAACTAGGCAAGTTATTATTAGATTTGGCATTTGTTGTGATAATACCTAAGTGTTGAAATCAGTAGTCTGACACACAATGAAGACCCAAAAATTTAAAATATAGTTTTAAAAAAACACGCTTTTATCGAACTAAAATCTCAATATAAGAATAAAATGATTAACGAGAAAATTAATGTCATTGTGGTAAAAGCGTGGGGGCCTTTGTACTACATTTTTACACTAACTCTGCATTTTGGAATAGAACTAGTAAGAAATTATAACAATATTGAAGCACCCCACGCTTTTATACGCAGTTATTATTTTTCCGGTTTCAATTTCGTTATTTTTTTTCTGCTTCTTTTCTTGGCATTTCTAAATACCTTGTTTCTATTTCTTTAAATCCTGGCACTCATATTTTTCTAATTTGTTTTTCTATAAAAAATTACTTACATTTTTGCTTTTTAATGTAATTTCCTTTTTTGCCAGGAATAAGCCATTCTTTTAAATTATTTTCATTTTGAGTTCGTAGTGGGAGACTGTCATCATTGATTGAAAAACTATCGGATGGGAAAAATTTTATTTGCAGCGATTTCAAAAACCACTTCTAAAAGATATTTAATGTGTAGTGTACTGTTAACAAATTAGTTCCTGTATATATATATATTGTTCCAATGTGTGATATTTTTTGAACTGTTGTTTTTATCCTTCATGTGTAATATTAATAAAAATTGTATTTTTTAAAACCTTTTATCTTGTTTCTAAATTATGAATGCTTTATTTTTAATTTGCATTAATTTCATTTCTGCTTGTTAGCATTAATCTTCATTTTTACTATTTCCACTCATAATTTAGTTTAAATTTTGCAGCATAGTTCAGAATTTTTCTCTTTTTTTATATGTATATAGTTTTATGGATAAAAATTAATCTATGAATTTCATACATTTTGCACTTTCTGCCAAAGACCATTGGTTTCACATTGTAGACTTTATCGTCATGTTCTAAATACTCATATGGGCGTAGCAACACTACATGTGTTATGCTAAATTTTGTAGATAGCCATTTAGAAAACTATATAATTTGAACAACATTTGTAAAAATTTACTCTAATGAGGAAAATTTCAAAATTCCTCTCAAACAGCTATTTATAAATCTTCAGTAAATAATTTAGATGACTCACATATCCTAACATGTAATTTATTTGAAACAACACGTTTGAAAGCATTTTCACTCACATTTCATAACTCAAAGACATGATTGATAAAAAAAAATAAAAAAAAGCTGTTTATTTATGTACTTTTATACACTAAACCTATATTTAAAATGATAATTCAATGTATATTATATTAAAACAGCTGTTCTGTACAAATAAGGATGGAGTTGACTATATATAGATACTGCTTATAAAAAAAAAATCAATATATATAATAAGT